>JAQFZX010003725.1:0-10882 GCA_034682405.1 Hydroisotoma schaefferi | reverse complement strand
AGATAGGGTCATCATCTGACCCTTGACCCACCCACCCACTATTTTGTTGACGTAGTTTATGGATAATCCCTTACGAAAAAAAACTTGTCATTTTGAGTTTTATATTTTGCATCCGTTAACTAACTGTCCATCTTTCCCGTTCCAGTTTCTGTTTTGCAATTTATTTATTTTAATATGAGTTGGTGTTGTTGGTTATCATCGATCGGGACCTTATCTGTGGAAACGCTTGCCACGCTTATCATCCTATTTGTAATCGGGGACTGGATTTTGCGAAAGAAGCGAGCCGCCAGCACCCTTGACGGACAACATGTCTTTGTAAATAGATAAAATATATAATTTTGATAAGCCAAAGATTGAGGTTAATTTTTAAAAAGATAACCGGAGGTTCGAGTGGAATTGGACTAAAACTGGCGATAAGTGCGGCGTCACGCGGTGCCAACGTCACAATCGTCTCCAGAAGCGTCGATAAGCTGGAAGAAGCGGTAAAGACAATTAGAGCCGCTGCTAAATCCTCATCCCAGCAGAATATTAACTTCTTCAAGGGTAACATTTACTCAAAGGATAACTAACCACTTATCCTTTTCTTTACCCGATGATAGCTAACTAATGCTTATCTTCTTTCAGCGGATGTGACGAAGTACGAGGAGGTGGAAAAGGTAGTAAATCGTTGTGAAATAGAAATCGGACCGGTAGAAATCCTCATTACTGCTGCTGGCTATGCTTATCCGTCCAAATTGGAAGATATCCCTTTGGATCATATCCGGGTCAGTTGGGTTATCTCATAAGGCCTTTATGTACCAAGGTGGATTTACCCTTTTAATTCCTCCCTCGGAATAATTCCCCTCCCGTTTCATTGCTAAAAAGTCCTACATTTACTTGTTAAAAGTCATATCTTATCCACGTTAGTAGAATTTCTAATTTTCCCTTAGAAAGTAATAGAGCCTCTGGGGAAGTAAAACGGGAAATACGCTAATTGTTGACCTTTTTAGGGAATGATGGACCTGAATTACCCCAACCTCCCGGTTTAAATGTTAAAAGCCCTACCTTTACATGTTAGAAGTCCTATCTTATCCATGTTAATAGAATTTCTAACTGTCCCATTTTCCCTTTAAAAGTAATAAAGCCCCAGGGGAATTAAAACCGGAAATGGTTGACCTTTTTAGGGAATGATGGACCTGAATTATCTCGGGACAGTTTACGCCGTACGCTGCGTCCTTCCCTCCATGAAATCTCGACAGAGCGGAAAAATCGTCTGCATCTCTTCGGTCGGAGGTCTGATAGGTCTTTATGGTTATACTGGATATTCCGCAACTAAATTCGCAGTTCGAGGATTCGCAGAATCCCTTCAGATGGAGGTTAAGCCGTATGGAATCAGCGTAACGCTGGGCCTGCCCCCTGACACCGATACTCCCGGACTTGAGGAAGAAAATCGGACTAAACCAACCGAACTCAAGTTAATTTCTAATGCAACCGGAACTTTCTCGGCCGAGAAAGTTGCTCAGGATATTCTAAATGATGCTCTGGTAAATTGCGTAGCTGTTGTCGAAATTTAATTGGGCTCAATTTCATTTGCCAATGTATCTTAGCCAAAATGTCTTTTGTGGCCTATTCTCTGCCAAAAAGTTATTTGCCAAAGTGTCTTTGGGCTTTGCAAAACGTCTTGGCCATAACGTCTGCACCGGGGTTGGCAAAGATCCTGATTGGGTTAACGTTGAGATTAATTTGATTTGTGATGATTGACGTAGGCCGGAGACTTCTTTAGCAGTTCTGGATTTGACGGAAACCTGGCTACAGTTGTTTGTGCTGGATTGTCTCCGATGTCATCGCTCTGGGGGGTTCTTGTTCAGGTTCTCGGTCTCATTTATTAAAAAGCAAGTGGAAGGGTAGGGCCCTATTATGACCCTTTCCCTGTTTTATTTATTTATAGACACTATGCAGTGGATTACTCCGCTTCGTCAGTCTAGGTTATCTCTACTACTACAACAGGATTGTGTCAAAATGTCACGAAGAGAAGGAAAGAAAGAAAAAGTCCAATTGAGGTGGAAGAAAGTGGGCAGCCTGAAAAACACAGTTCCTCTGTAAAAGCTTCTGCACAATTTTGCACAAATCGCAGATCTAAAAATTAATATGAAGTCAATCCAGTCATCCACATTTCCTCTTTTAATACTAAATCTTAACATTAGTATCATAAGCCTGAGTTATGTGATTTTTCTTGCCATAAAGTAAAGGACCGTTACATTGTAAACTTAAATACTTCAACACTTTATTTCTCAACTTACCTTAGCTAACAACTAATTTGTAAAGAAGACCAGAAATAATATGTTATTATTATTAAATAACGAAGACTAAGGTCCGATGATAAAGAATATTGCCAAGTTTCTAGGTGCAACTCTGCAAAGGGCGAACGCCAACACAACCATTGTCCATTTGACGAACGAGAAGTTGTCAAGACCAGCTTTGCTGAGGGCCATAGTGGGTGTGACCACAAGAAAAACTCCAATATCATTCGGGGTTTTCGGGGATCTGGACTCTTCAATTTTTCTCAGCGTTTCCATCGAATCGGGATAATCTTTTGACGTTTCAAAAACCCCTTTAAGCCGGTCCCCTCTTTCATTTCGGACTTCTCGAAATTTATTTAGCTGTCGGAAACAAGACGACGGTCACAGCAATTCGTAGTTTTTTTGTACAATGACTTAAAAGTCCATAGGCACAACTACGAGGGGGTACAAATAGTAAATTAAAGGATATGGAGGGACGGTGCCTGCTTAGCATGTAAAGGATAGGGCGTATCGGGAATTGGAGGGGGTAGATTGGAAAACTATAGAGGGTACAAACGTATCTTCGCACCCCCCCTACCAGTGGTTGCGCCTATGTAGAAGTCTTGGTTAAAAGGTCAGAAGTGACTTACCTGAGCATAAGAAATGGGAATAGGGTGTCGGAAGACGTACCAAGTAACATTCCTGGAACAAGGTTCCCCCACATACGGTCCATGATATTTGTAGAAAGACATGTCCTTCGGAAATAACATTTTTATGTCCAAAGGGCCATGAACTTCTTTATAACTTTTACCAGGGAACAAAACAGAGACGGCAGCGTTGGCCAAAGCGTCTACGAAGGGGTTTCCGTGTCCTGCAGCCTAAATAAAAATCCCCATTTAAAATAAATGCTTTGGTACTATATTTTCCATAGGTGCAGCCACGAGGGGGGTACAAATAGCTTTAAAGGACATGAAGGGGTGTGGCTAAATAGCATTGAAGGATATGAAGGGGTGTGGCTAAATAGCATTAAAGGATATGAAGGAGTGTGGCTAAATAGCATTAAAGGATATGAAGGGGTGTGACTAATCGGTGCCTACGGTTAGCATGTAAGGGATAGGGCCTATCGGGAATTCGAGGGTATTTCCAGTGGTTGCCCCTATGATATTTTGTACCAATGAAACATAGACCGACCTCGAGTAAAATACTTGTGATAATGAGGCCTCGGTCGGCCCTTGCGGCCGCTTTGATGCCGTCATAATGCTTTGCATAGTGGATTAACTGGAGTTCGGCGGCCATGGACTGGCCGTCAATAGAGTGTTGGGATCCGTAGTTATTATCCAACGACCAGTAGAAATCCCCCTTTGCCAAAACATACTCATTATCCCAACCTTTCCCACGTATCGTTGCTTCTGAACTGACCTCTTTCTCCAACTTTATCGACAGCACTATAACAAAATCATCACTTTTAGTAATTAACTAACTAATGGGTTAAAAAACTGTTTTATTACTGCCGTTTCCATTGTTCCGAATAAAGAACCTATCCCGCTTGACAGCGTAGACTTTATTTACTCGGAATTTAGTTGTAAGGGCCGTAACTTCCTGTTCAGCTTCATTATTATCGTCAATAACGTTTGATCGGACTCTTAGTTGGATTGTTGGGAAGTGACCGTCGTTTGGGACCAGGCAGGGCGAATCTTCCCAACCCTGCTTCACTACACAGTTTCAAATAGGGTTTTCTTACGGATTTTTATAAATCCCACATCATTCCCCCCTCCGGTAGGTGGGAGTGGTTGTTATTATGCACGGAACCAAGAGGGGGGTACCAGGGGGTAAATATAGTATTAAAAGATAGGAAGGGTATGTGGGGCTTAACATGTAAAGGATAAGGATAGAGCTTATCGGTAATTCCAGGGGGTCATTCATTAGACAACTTGGGGATACACTGTTACCTTGTACCCCCCAGTGGTTGCGCTACCAAAGGGGGGTACTAGGGGGTAAAAATAACACTAAAGGATAGGATGGGGTATGGCCTATAAGGGGCTTAACATTTAAAGGATAGGGCTTATCGAGAATTCTAGAGGTTACATTGTAAAACTAGGGGGTACAATTTACCCTCGCACCCCCTTTGATTACGCCAATGGTTTTTACCTTCATCCAAACCATCTGAAAGGGCCTGCTCAACTTTTCTCTTCATCTCGGGATTTTGCATAATCTGCTCCAACATCTTTCTAGACTCTTCGAACTCCACCCCCGGGTTATCCTCTCTTCCTTTCGGGGGATTGGGAATATCTATCCGAGGGGCCACTCCCCCTGACCTTTTATATTGACCTGACTCCACTTCATTCTCATCTGAATATTCCATTAGGAAGGGTTCCTTGCGGCTAACATCCGATATGCCATATGAACTATTTTCAATTACGGGAACAACAAACCCGAGTTCCATGTCCCTTTCTTGACCAACAATCCCTATAAACAACCCTAGTAGTGTCCAAATTGATATGACCCCTTGACCTAGGTCCATAATCATTAAGGGTGAATTGAGCAGGGCTCTTGGTACAGGAAGTAAGAGAAATACAAACCCAATAAACAAATTGGAAACATCTACAATGAAATTATTCTCTATTTATGAATTCTTTCAAAGGAAAGGGCTAGTTTATTTTAAACCGTTTCCAACATTATAATCAGCTCTCTTGACAACCTTTATGTAAATTAGGCCTATTTCTTGGGCATGAGCAAGGTCCTGAACTGAAACTTATCAGGAGCGAACACGCGGGGGTACCAACCATGGGGGTACACACAGCATTAAAGGATATGAAATGAAGGGCTGTGGCTAGGTGAGTCTGGGCCGGGCCTGTTTAACATATAAAGGATAGGGCGTATCAGGAATTACAGGGGGTACAATGAACCCTCGTACCCCCAGTGGTTGCTCCAATGCTGAAACTATGGGTACTCAGAAAAGTCTGACCGTCTACTCCACCAGACTATATAGTTTCCTTGCATTATGTCCCAATTTAAATATAAGTTCAATTATTATTTAACTACTAAATAAATTATATAGTAAGACTGAAGTTGTTGCGGATTGGGGTTTAAAAGGCTGTTGGTGGTATTTTAACATATCTTATTTATCGTCTTCACCATGATGGCGGCTCTCTGAATAATGCTTGTATTTATAATGGGCCTTTGTTGTTATTCTTGCCAATTTCTGAAATATTAATACATTAATAATTAATAATTCGTGGAATCCATAACTCCTATTATAAAAAAAACCTCCGGCTGCAGTTGGCAGAGCCCATTCTAGGGCGCTTTGGTGCAAGGTGCAATATTTTAGGAAAAGTAGAAAAGTATTTTTCAGGCTATTTAATTACCCATTGGGGTTTTTTGACCCCCGCACGGGTATTTACCTGGACCGATCAGTCTCATTTTTCACACTGCACCTAGTTAGAACAGTTGCCACCTGTGTGCGAAGTTTCGACTGGATCGGTTGGGTATAGGTTCTGAGATCTCGCGCGGTCGGAAAGACAGACAGACAGACACGGCAACCTATATAGCCCTAGACTGGGCTAAAAATGAGCAGATAGGTGAAAGGGTAGATGTGGACCTTAGTTGTGGTCAGAATACGGACCTTAGTTGTGGTCAGAATACGGACCTTAGTTGTCAGAATACGGACCTTAGTTGTAGTAGGAGGAATCCGCATCGGCATGGAGGACGTCACACGTGCTGTTGACGATGCACAATGTGTCACAAACGCAAAAAAGCGAGAGAAAAAAAGCTTTAAAAGACTGTAAGCTTTAACTTTAAAATTCGATTTAAAAGCTTAAAATGCTTTGAGTCAAGAATGTTTATCAAAATCCAATATACCGTAAAGTTTATAATAGAAGACCCCGCGTTCTACTCTTAGAACAGTGCTATAGACCCCTGCCTGCTAATAGAGACCCACGTTCTATTAGAGACCCACCGTCTATTCTTAACAGTTGACAGTGCTATAGACCCCCGCCTACTAATAGAGACCCACGTTCTATTAGAGACCCGCCGTCTATTCTTAACAGTTGACAGTGCTATAGACCCCCGCCTACTAATAGAGACCCGCGTTCTATTAGAGACTCTATTAAGAAGCTTTACTGTAAACTTTTCCCAAAAAATATAAAACAAACTTTGACCGTGCTGAACTCTGGTTTTGGGCTCTACTTTTTGTTGTATGGTGAATTGTGCAAAATGGATCAACTCAAGGTGAACATCAATACCAAAATAATATATAATTTCTTGAAAAATCCAAATTATAAAAATTCCCATTTCCTATATCCGTTTTTAATAATATTTTTTGGGTAAAGTTTATTTGGGATTTAGATAAAGATTCTTATTGAATCAAAACATTTAAAGTTGCCCTTCACCCAATTATGAAGCTAAATGGTGTTTTTTTTTATGGAAAGTGACAGACTGTGAGGTGTGATTTTATTGCGGGTTGGACTTTGGGTTGTATTAATTAACGGGGAACTGTTGGGACTATATAGTGACCTCCACTTTACCCGTTCGGTTCGAAGTGGCTAAAGTATTCACTGTTCCAGACACGATTCCTCCTACGGCCCTCCTAAGCTGCGGAGATCTTCTTGGCCGTCCCTGTTTATTAATTATGGACAATGTTAATTAAAAACCTAAAATATTTGTATCCATAATGCTTGTAGTTGTAAATTTAAAGAAATACCTCAGGAGGAGATCCTTCTGACACCGAATGGCAGATGAGGTCTTGATTGTAAAACAAAAGGAGGAATAGGATAAGAAGCACTAGCGTTCCCAGTTTACTTGATCTCACTCTTTGCATTTTTGTTTTTTATATTCTTAACCCGCAGTTTACACAGAGTTGGCAGGATTTGAGTTAGCAGTAAAATAAAATGACAATGGACCCGTTTAAAAAATAATTGAGTAGTAATTAAATTGAGATGTAATTAACGTAGATATGCCAATGTCAAAAGTGTTATAAGGCGGTAAATATTTAATCCCGGCTCACAACCACACGCTTTGTACTAATCCTCGTCAGATTTCATAGAGAATTGTAACAGGGAAACCATGCGGTAGCGGGGTAGCCATTTATCCGACTGCCAGTCAGATAACTATGCAAATGAGCCCTTGGCCTTCCTGACAATATTTACTCTCTATATAGCGCTATTTGATATCGATTGGGCTCAAAGTTTACGATTAGCTGGTCGTTTTGAAAGAGACCCTCTTTTTACGAGTCAATTAGCCGTCTGGAAAGTGTATATTATTAGCGTGTTGTGTTATATATTATTTTATTGAAAAAAGCACGTCAGGTCATACATAATAAATAGCCACATAAATTCATAAAAAACAACATACAAAAAAACTAGGAATAAATCCCTTTAACTAATTGATTGAAATGGTTTTTATTGGACAATAATACATAATATGCTACAGTTCATATTCATCTCAGTATTAGGTCACACGTGTAGGATTTGTAAATAATAAATAAAATCGTGAGATATTTTTGTGGTTTTAACTATTAGATAGGATGATCTTAAAGCATTAATCATTTCCATGAACAAAATATGGCGTGTATAGATCTAGATTTATACGAAGCTTTCTAATAATATATGGCTACTAAATTGCAATTATAATTTGTTGTTCTTTGAGATTATCATGCGTAGCATATGAATAGCGTCCGTGTTCCTTAACCATTTATACATTCTTGTAGGACTAGCCTTTCTCAACCGTCAACTAAAAGCATCATCAGTCTCCTTCTCTTTGGAACAAAGGTTTGTAACGAAAATGTAGACAGATTTTTATGAAAATAGTCTCAAACTGTTGAAATAACTCTTCTTACTACCAACGCCGTACTGATGTTGAATGTGTAAAGTAATACTTTACACATTCATGTGTACTTTTGTAATAAAAAGCATAAGAGAAACGACAATATTGACCTCAGTTATTGGTAGCCTGCGGACCTTACTAGTGATCTTACTTCAGGCCCTAGCCGTGGTCCGAATTCGGGCCCTAGTTGTGGTCCGAATCCGGACCGTAGCCGTGGTCACATTTCGGACCTCCTTGCTCGCCGCTTTACTTTACCGCTTGTCATAGTTTGCATGCAGACCTTCGTAGTAGTGGAAATGTAGAGCGCATTATCTGCAGTCGGTAAGAAAACTGGCGTAGTGGGTGTGGTCTGGGAGGTCGTCTCGTTTTCGTTTTCCTGATGAGATTGTTTTTAGGACTACTGATTTTATAGAAGGTCCTACAAGACCGGTTATTTGACCTGCAGATATCGAGTTATCTGAACTACCGGAAGGACTGTAAAAATAAATGGCCACTCCACCGAAAGTATTTCCGGATAGAAATCCCGTTCCAAACTGTGGAGACCTCCTCCACCTTTCACTCTGATAAATAAACCCATTCAATCTCCCAAACTTCGGACATAACTTAGGACGAGTATCTTCGGGCCTCAAAGCACTCTTGATAATTTAACAGAAACAAGCAAGTGTACACAATATCACCGCTATTGTTGCCACTTTTGAGCTCACTCTAAAGCATCCTCTCCTATGTGGAGTTTCCACTACTTTTATTACTTACGAAATGACAATGGGTGACCACTATTTCAAAATCAATCCACAACAGTATTTTAAACTACAATATAATGATTTATTAACTCAATTTATTACATTCCGTCAATTTCTAAACAAATTTAATTTTAGTGTTACAAAAAAGTTCTAATCCTTATACGAACTTTCACCAGTTTTAGATTCGGAATCTGAATGGGATTCATGTTTATGTCTGCGTCTATTATCCTGTCCCTTATTTCCAGGTTTTTTGTAATCAGAGAAAAAGTTGATTAGGTTTAGGATACCTTTAAAAATGCATATCCCTCAAGTACATAAGTATGGCCGCAGTATCGATAAGGGGTCTCCCAAGTCTCCCTAGAATAATATCACATTTAAAAAACCCTTTTAATAATATCCCACAAGCCCTGTTTAACTCTATGCTAAATCCAACCCTTAAAATCCCCAGACAATCATTAAGAGATACGAAGGGGTGTGGCTAAGCGGGGTTTTGCGGGACCTGCTTAACATCTTAATGATAGGGTTTATCAGAAATTCCAGGGGGTACATTTTAAAACCAGTGGGTACAAGGTACCCATGAACCTCCGCCTCCCTCCTTGTTGCGTCTATATTCAATTCAATCTTTCTCAAGACCTATACACACCGACCTAGAGAATGGCGAGATGCTGGAAAATCGAAACGTATGTTATCCAGAACAGTTTTAGTCTTCATCTTTAAATAATGGACTTGTCGTTTGGCTCGTCTAAATACTTGGAATATGGGCTTAAATAGAAGAAGGGAGCTCTTGGTTAAAATTTTAAGACTATCGGAATTTGGACACCGTTTGAACTTCGATCCACCCAGTAGCACATTATTATAGGTAAACATGTTTTTCTTGGTTTAATTTCATTATCTGGGATTTAATTTCGAGCTAGTGAAAAGAGATATAGTTTTGAACAAAATGGTAGTATGAAATCAAATCATTATTTATTTAGTGGAGGTTTAAGTGTCCGTTTTTTTGTTTCCCGAGAATCAGCTATATGGAGCTATGGACGGCCATGAGGGGGTGCACATAGCATTAAAGGATAGGGTTATGGCTGGGCGGAGCCTGGTTAACATGTAAAGGATAAGGGTCTTTCGGGAATTCCAGGGGGTACTATGTAATGTGCCTATGAACTTCCCCGGGGTCCACCTATGTTATATTCCGGTAATAAACGAAGGGTAAACTTTATTTGCTACTGTAATTCGTTTAAACACCTTTTTTTCACTATTTTCTAAAACTGTAAACAAAAACAAGCATGGCTGGTGGTTAACTAAATTCCTTTAGCTTATGTCATCACTCGTATTCTCATTATTATCTTCATCATCATCAGCGTCAGGGTCATGTCCGTATCTAAATCGGGCAGGTCGCCTTGTTGTAATTTTCTGCAACCGGACAGAAAAATACATTTCATACTTTTAAAATGTTAATATATGCAAAACAACTCATGATTATTTTTTTACGCTGTGTAGCTTTCTTTATATTAATCTCTAAATCTCAAATGATCAAACAAGGTTGCCATTTGTTTCATAATAAAAAGTTGAGGCGCAACCCAATAAAGGTCGGTTCAAGTTTGCGATAAATGGGATAGTTGACGGAAAGGGAAAGGCATGCTTCATATTGATTACCGTATAGTGGGTAACAATTAATGTTACCTTTTTGGTAGGACTAATAATTGTGTAAGATGGAACTGCAGTACTCACCGGTTTATTCGTAGGGCTTGGAGGGTTGGTCAGATTTGTTGCAGAACCCGTTGTGTTGGCCACAACTCCCGTTACAGAACCCGTTGGGTTGGCCACAACTCCCGTTACAGAACCCGTTGGGTTGGCCACAACTCCCTTTACTGAACCCGTTGGGTTGGCCACAACTCCCGTTACAGAACCCGTAGGATTAGCAGCAACGGACGTTGTGTTGGATAATGAACCAGTAGGATTGGCAGCAACGGACGTTGTGTTGGATAATAAACCAGTAGGATTAGCAGCAACGGACGTTGTGTTGGATAATGAACCAGTAGGATTGGCAGCAACGGACGTTGTGTTGGATAA
>JAQFZX010003724.1:0-10883 GCA_034682405.1 Hydroisotoma schaefferi | reverse complement strand
CCAGTGGTACTGCAACTTCTGGCACAGGTGGATCCTATGGAGTATCCGGATCAGGAACGTCTGGAACCAGTGGTACTGCAACTTCTGGCACAGGTGGATCCTATGGAGTATCCGGATCAGGAACGTCTGGAACCAGTGGTACTACAACTTCTGGCACAAGTGGATCCTGCGGAGTATCCGGATCAGGAACGTCTGGGTCTAGTGGATCTGCAACGTCTAAAACCAGTGGTTCCTTTGGACGATCGGGTTCAGGTTCTTCTGGATTAAGCGGGTCGTCTGGAAGTTCAGGCGTTTCTGGAACTAGCGGATTATCTAATGGGGCAGATTCCTCCAGCGGAGCTGTCGGCTCTTCAAGTGGAGCTGCAGGATCCTCTAGTGGAGCTGCAGGATCTTCAAGCGGAGCTGCAGGATTAGGATCGGCTGGTGGTGGTGGTTTTTCATATGGTGGATCTTCCAATTTGGGTGGAAAATTCGGAGGTGGAAACTTTGGATTGGCTTCAGGCTCAGCTGGAGGTTCTAAAAGTTCCTCAATCGGAGCTGCAGGATCCTCCAGTGGAGCTAGCGGATCTTCAAGCGGAGCTGCAGGATCCTCCAGTGGAGCTGCCGGATCTTCAAGCGGAGCTGCAGGATCTTCCAGTGGAGCTGCCGGATCTTCAAGCGGAGCTGCAGGAGTAGGATCGGCTGGTAGTAGTGGTTTTTCATTTGGTGGATCTTCTAGTTTAGGTGGAAAGTCTGGATTCGCTTCCGGCTCAGTTGGTGGTTCTAAAGGTTCATTTAGTTTTAGTGGCTAAATCATTTATTGAATTGTATTACAGATTAAAACAGGGAAAATTGTTTAAATCTTGCTTTGATTGTGCTTAAATTTACAAGATCCTTTATTTGTTTCATGAAACAACAATCATTTTGGAAATAAATTCATATTAAAGATTAATGCATTAAAAAATAATAAGTTTGAAATGCATTCAATATTTAATTTATTGGTGGTATGTTCATTCCTTGACGAGAAAAAAATTCAGGCTTTCTTTCAGAAATCTCGTTGATAAAACCATGCCACACAACTCTTACTGTCGTACTCTTAGAAGGGAGGGAGTTCATCTCATGAAATGAAGCCACTCATGATTTTATTTTAAATATTTAAAAACGGAAAATGTAATAAAAATAAAATAAGTTAAGTTAAGTTAGGTTATATGACCTGAACCGAATGTGATCTAAATTCAAAGGTGGTTGATTGCTGTAATGTAAATTCTGTACAATTAATTTAATATGTACTCAATCAAGGTGTTAAAGCCGCATACTGGCATTCGTTTTAATTTCGTCCTCCCCCAATACTTCCCCCGGTATACCCCCCCCCCATACCTTTCCATGTTAAGAATTTTCGATTGCTTACCGATGTTGTTAGAATTTTAAATTTTTCCTTCCAGCTAATAATTCTGTGGGGACATGAAAATAGGAAATCCGGTCGGTACGATGTTTAATAAAATGCTAATTGTGCGTCGAGGGTAAACTTATAAATTAATTATGTTCAATTGCGAATTACCTTAGGTCTCTTGCATATTGCATGTACACGTTTTTCTTCCGATAATTTGTTGTGAAATTGGTCTTGTATTTTCAAAAACTTGTATGGTGTAATAAGCGCAGTTTGGGAATGGGGAACTGGAATCCTAAGTAAAAGTATGCATAGTTTGCATGACACAGGTTCCGTTCTTCTACCTAACATGTACTGGATTCAACTACCGTATATACTCGAATAGCGACCGGGACACTATTAATTTTTTACTTTATTGGGGGTCAAATTTAACATACAATTACATAGGGCTTATCGGGTTTTTAATGGTAATTAAGGGGGCACTATTCGAGTATATATATCGAGTATATATATATATATAAATACATTTTTGTAGGTTTTCACCTTTAGGGACACTAATTTTAATATAATATATTATTTAAAACCGAATCAAAATGCCTTTCGCTATGCAGTTTTACGAGTAATTAGTTCACTCGACTGTCAACTGTATTTCATTCTAGTATTTGTAATTATATCCTAAAATCGTACCGATTCTATTATTAGGTTAGTTATTTACCATTATTTTAATATGTATTCTCTTACCTATATATGGTATATGTATTCTGTGCCTCTGCGTATTACTTAGCATTTAACTAGTAAGGAGCATTTTGCACATTTTCATGACGCTTAAAGTTGATAATCAGACAAAAGGCGATGAGATGAATAAAGCAAGCCAGTGTTTTAGCATTTATACCTGTTCTCGACTTTCTGCTCAATACTATAGGCAATTTGTATTTGAATTGACCTACAAATAGTGCTAATTTACATTAAGGATGGTCGATACATGATACTTTCAAAGATAAACGTAAACTTTAGGTTCAATGTCAACCAACGTCCAAATGAAACTGGTTTCTATTTTTATTTTAGATGGGAGGATTGCGACGGCTGGACCAGTCAGCGATCCGAAGTCATTTTTACCCTGAGGGTGGCTGGGGCTGGATCGTGTGTGCTTGTGCTTTCCTAGCTCATGTGACCACTTCCGGTGCTCAACTCTCCGCTGGTGCTCTTCATATCGTTTTGGCCAACAAATTCCAAGATACCACCGCTCATCGTAAGGCTACGCTTTTTATTTAGACAAATTCCTTCCAATATGCCTTTTAATCTACTGAATGAACACAACTAACTGCATAAAGTACTCCTTCTAGTAGGTGAATTGTCAGAATGTGACGTATTGAAAAAAAACAAATTACCTAGTCTTCGAAGGAGCTTGGAAGTAAATACAAAATTCGAACACAGAATTCCATTTCTTTACCTTTCAAGAACAAGCATAAGCTCGAGCAGAGCCGTGATGATGAAGGAGAAGGATAAAAAATGTTAATGAGGACTGACTGTCCTGATTCAACAATTTTGAAAGAGCAGTCAATTAAGCACTTGCAATGCAATTTATAAAAATCTGCTTGGAAATTCTGAGCTAGCAAGTAGACGTCCATTTGATTTTTGCTACGTCAGCTAGGGCTCCTTATCACCTTATCATGCTCCTCATTTTTATCATCTAAACGAACGAACATACATACATACATAAAACGATCTGGTCTACCTTATACAGAAGTATGAAAAGTACAGCTTACTATAACGATATGAAATCATTATAAGGAAGGGCAAAAACTTGGAATATTTATTTGCTGATTAGTAAAACTTTCAACTCGAGCGATTTCAATGCATGAAATATATACTGGGCAGCCAATACTGGAAGAAAATGAGAAAAAAGCAAGGCTTCCGTGTAGAATGATAAATTGCGACTTCTGCTAGTGAATAAACGTTTTGCTTGGGTTGATCTAAGGAGTGAAAGTCATTTAATTGAGTAAAGTTAAGAATTGGAGGAGCCAGACTATTAGCCTAATTGCTTTCTGCCGAGGTTTCATGGAAATCTAATTCAATTCAGCTGAGTCGATTGGGAGACTCTAATGGCAAAAATACCTGATAGAAAGGACGAGGATAGGAGTTCTGAATTTACAAAACTTTGCAGTCACATTCACACCCTCCTCGTTAGTCAGGCAAGATGATGCAACATGGTTACATAAATTGTCAAGATATTGGCAACTTGTTAAGAGAACTTCTTTCTGGTTAATTTCAAGTATGTATCTAGCCATTTAATTCAGTTGAGTTGGTTTATTTCAAAGTTTCATTTCCGCCTCCAAAATTACCACTTTCACTAGGCATACAACATAAGTTTCCTTCGGGTTCAGGAATTACCATAGCTCTTAGCTTAACAGGCTAAGATCAAGCGTGGAATTTAGTGCCCAGCATCAATCTCCCTTAGATTTGATTGCTTCCAGTTGATTGAAGATTAGACTTAGATTAAGTTTCTATTTAGCTAGCAAGTGCAAGTGCTGCAGTATACAATCTTGATCAGTCAGAAGCTCAAACTTTAATTGGATACCACATGATGGCTAGTACCGTAATTCTCTGGGCTGTGGATGAGCGAAAAATAAATTTACTTAATTAATTTAAAAAATAATTGAGATTTGTATAGGATGAGTGAAGTAACGTGAAAGTAAGCAATGCAAAAGCTTAAAAGTTGCTCCATTTAGGAAGATTGTATTGGCAACTTCAGCAACATAATAATTACAATGCTGATTTGATTATAATTGTTTCAAGAACAGGGAGGCATATTTTACTTTCTTTCTAGGTTTATATTTCTACCATCGGTATTTAGTAAGTACTTTTTCTAGTTGGCTTGAATTATTATAAGAATGGAAAGAGAAGGTCGTAAAGTAACTGATGCCTACGGTACATGGGCTAACGAGAACTATAGGAGGGTTTTAAATATTTAGCTTTTCTTGGCAACAGTTGTAATAAGCTGATTACTCTGAAGACTAACCTAAGGTTTTTGGCAATTCCTGGCTTCATATCATTTAAGGATTTTATCCATCCTGTTTCTTGTCATCTGGCCTTGTTTGTTTCGAAGATGATGCCAGCTTCAGGTTGTTCCTAATCTGGGTATTATTTATTGTGCTTCCATAAAAATTTCAATAATTGTACTATAGGTTTAGGGTTGGATATGGGAACCAAGAGGTTCTTTTTCTTTTGTCTTTTTCCAGAAACATTAGTAAGTTTATTAAATACAATAGAACAAATGCATAACTCAGAAATTTGGAAGATGATTAATAGTTTTCTACTGGCATTATATATTTTTTTCATTCATATTGTACTAAGATCCACACTGGCAATGACATACAGTACAGTATAATATAAATTATGGCTGGTCTGATTCTCATTCATATTTATTATTCCGTTGTAGTCAGATAAATAAACTGAAAAGTATTGGAAGTCGCTGTGCTATCAGGAAGATAAAACAGTTGGCGTGTAAAATAAATATTAGTTCAAATCGTATTTCAAAAAGAAGAGAACGAAAATACGATTTTCGTTTATTTATAGCGTGATTTAAGCAGTATCGGCAGCTGTGCTATAAATGAGAGTCCTGAAATGTGTTGCTACCTCTTGCTTTGTAGTGGTAACTTTATTTCAGTTCTGTCAGCCGTATAAAAATAGATTCATTCACCTTAGGTGATGTATGACGATGATGCTAGATACGGGAGAAATATATATCCACAAGCGTATCTTTTATCGGCTCTGGATCCTTTTTGCATTTTAGAAAGCACTTCTTTTGTCAGTTTCCCATTTCTCCGGGTTCTACTGCTGTTACACGCACAGATGGAAAGTACAACATGCAGTAAGTCTGCTGAAAGGAAAACAATTTTACAGACGATGTCTTAGTTTGTTTTATAAATATGTAGGTATGCGTTCTGTAGGTAGTAACTGCTTGTCTGTCCTTTGTATATTTCCATGAGTGGCAGAACAATAGCATCGCTCCCTTATGTGTAGTAAACAAGTCGATCCAATCCAATCCCAATTGATCAACCAGCCGAAATCCCAAAAATAAAGTCTATTTTAGAATAGGGAAACGTAGATGGTGGAACTTTAGGATGTTTTTTTCGGAGAGTTAACTTAGAAGAGTGAATAATTTTCTGTGGATTTTACTTGCAATAATAACACATTTTCTGAACTGTTAGAGTATACTTCAACTGCGAATCTCATTTCTTGTGATTTTAAAATAACTCAAACCTTCATATGATGTTGACAGCTAGGTAAGCACTGCATGTGAAGTTTAGATCATCTAGAGAAAGTTTTCCAACATATAGAGAGCAAATGAGTAAACTTCGGTGGTCTAGTTGGTTGTTATGCATCGTAGTTAGTAAACATTAGATCCAATCAGCACGTAAATCTAGTATAAAGTTAAAATGTATTTATCTACATTTCAGTGTGTTAGACTTGCTCACTCACTTTTGAAGTATTATTTCTCTACCCTTCATCCTTATTAACAGGTTTTAGCAAAGCTGTGTGCAACTATCAAAGCTCCATGGGAGGTCAGAAAGTTAACTTTAATAAACTTTTGTAATTCGTCATGACAGAAAGGCCCTACTGTAGTGTAGTAAGTGTAAAGTTTATTCGTAATTAAAACAGAATTAGCTCTATTTAATCCTTCTAATGACTGCAGAGATCATTTTAATACCCTATCTAGACTTTATTTTTTGTGAAAATAAATCTGAGAATCGTACTCTTCTATAAATAAACGTTGTAGAAAGCGACATTGAATAGTTGCATGGTTAATAATCTAATAAATCGTAGAAAGTTCCAATGCATAATTTCACTATCTTTTTAGATGATGAATAATACTCACAAGTCGACGAGCTGCAACGTCAGCAGTCTGACTTGCCCACATAATAAACGGAAATAATTTCTGTGAACTAAATTTATGATGCTGTTTGAGATGAGTCCTTGCCTTTGTCAAACAAATGCTATCCAACCATATAGCTTGCCCAACAAAAAGCTAAATGATACATTTATTGAAACTTTGAATAGCAGAAAAATGATGGATTTAAAAAGTAATATGTTTTGGTTTAACTGTATTTTAACTTCTAGTTTATTTCTGTATTTTCAGATTGGTTGGGTCCAGTTTCATGGTCGGTGTCAAGTGTGTTCTCCCCTCTAGTTGTGAATCTCTGCCGTAGGAAGAACGTCCGAGTGCTTTCTCTAGTGGGTGGAATCCTCTTCCCGTTGTCACTTTTTTTTACTTCCTTCGCCACAGAACTTCATCAAATTTTTTTCAGGTTGCAATAAGTTTATTTGCACACAACTTTACTCACAGCAAGATATAGGAATGAATGATAGGCTTAAATGCTTGCAGTTTACTGTTTATACATTTACCAATACCAATAGCTATGTGGAAACAATTTTAAACCCGCATTATCTTGATGCAACAGGACACGTTGGTTATCATTTTTAGTGAAGTAGCTGAATTAAATCCTGTGGATGAAAGTAAAATAAAAAGCTATCTTCCAACTAACGGAATACTTTTTATCAATGCGAAAAAATTTGATTTCAAAGTATACTTTGCTTTTAATCTATTTTCGTATGATTTGTGTTCTCAACTTGACCAGTACTCATCTTTTGACGTTAGGCGTGTTTTAATAACAGTTGTGATGCTTGTTGTGATAACTGTATCAAATGCCCAATCATGCACAATTCCCAAATAGTAGTAGAGGAATTCTTTTTGGGACAAAAAGTGCAAATAAAACTGTATATTTGTTCTTTGCCCGGAATACTTGCAGTGTAGCTTCTTAAAGGAAGTATTGAAAACGCACAGTCAGTACATTACAAGAACACGAAATGCTATGTTTGATCTTCTAAAACAACCTGCTCGGTATTCTTAGAAAGCTTTGAAAATTGGTTCATGTTTGCAAATAAAAGGTTGTACATGTTCTCTCAAGGATGCCATCTTCCTCAATCAGACTCTCTCTTTACAACGAGTACTCATGCACGGCTATATTTTCATTTACTTCCTTTTTGTATTCTTGTCTATCTTACCATCCTTTATTTAACTTCAATCATCAATCCCTCTTTGACTTAACGAAAAACTCCGGCTGATAACCCCCCCCCCCCCGTCTGTATCAATGCTGGTATCTCGAACAGTTATAATACACTGAATTGTACATTTCTCTTTGTTGACTTATCTATTTTTCTAGAACTTTTACCTCGAGTTTTTTAACCCTCTTATGTATTTAAGGATGTAGAAAGATATTATATACACAAAGCAACTGTGATTCTTACTTATGAGATTTTTGGTATTTATTTTATTTGTCTTGTGTAGTTTGCTGGCTATTTTATCCTTCAAAGTATAAGCTGACTCACTGACTTTTGTCTTATAGAAGATTCTAACAAGCCTTGGGGAATTTGGGAAACTTTTAATGATGATTTATTTTGTCTATCCATCCAGTTTATTTCTATAAATGACTACAGTTTGATCACTGGTAACTGGAATTGTTTATGCTTGTGAATCATGTTATGTTTGCTTCAGGGAAACATTGAACTTTTGTCTCATTTTGAATGGCATGAAGCAAGATTCCTTATAATTCAAATCGCTCAGTTGAATGATATTAAGGGTATCGCTTTTGTGAATTTTGATTGTAAATGCAAGTTTTTACTTGGGTTTCTTTGATTTTTTGTTTATTTGAATTCCATTATTGGGCTTAATTTTTACATGAAAAAGTGTTCACAAATCTATTTTTTATCAGCTGAAATAATTTGTATCTGCTAGGGTATATTTTATAATACCAACTAGGTGAAAATAAGATCTGACAAACTCTATCTTTTGCAATAAATATCACTGGCATTTATTAGTACGATTGTAACAAAAAATATAAGATATGGCATAATAATTCCCACTCCCAAACTTTACAATCCAATAGCTTTCCCATTTCTGTCCAACATAAACTGTTCCTCTGTCCCAAATCTAGCCAGGAGAGGTTGAATGCAGAGATCCTTTTATTATCACAAGAGACAATAATAATGATAATAATAGTAAAAAATGATGCTCTTCTATTCTTCTATTACTATTACCTCAACTGAACTGATCCAAAAAGTTTGGAGTGTAGATTTTTTTTCACCCAGAACTTTTGATGACACCTTGTTCCTGTCCTTATCGTCTTATTCTTCCCTTCTGGCTTTTTTGTTCGGTAGCCAACTTTACACCCTGACTTAGAAATATTAACCATAAACTTCTATTCTATCCTCGTATATTATATTCTTTTTCTTATTTCCAAATTCATATCCAGCTATTCCATGGAACAATCTAAGAAACTTATCTGAAATGAGATCGAGAAGGCGACTCCTTTATGACATTTTTTCCTCCGTAATTACAAAATATTAAAAAATTAAGGACATGTCTCTTAACAGTTTTATTGATTGAATATATTCTGAAAAAATTGAGACTTTAATTAAGTTTATGTTTATACCGTTTGTGTTTTTACCTTTTACTTTAAAACTTCTTTTCACTCAATGCATTTTCGTTATGAGCTAAAAATGTCTATTCTTTATATTGTCTTTTGGAATCTATCGACCGCTTTTTCCAACCGATTTAACAACACTATCCAGTCTTCTCTTCTTTCACTATTGCCTTGCCTCGTATCGCAGAGGAAAAATAAAGTCGTTCCAGTAGGCTTATTTTGCAATTTATGTTTCTAATTTTTGTATTCTACCTTCTACCTATAACGTGTAGCAAGCTTCGATGTTTATTCTGTCACCATACGTGAAGCCCTTGCATTGCAATTCGCAATTGTTCGTATTTTGCTCTGAAAGTATTTTAACGCTGAGCTATTTTACTGAATGGTCCCTTGCCAGGAACAAAATATTCCTTGCAGAGACAGGCCTAGTCTATAGAATATCGAACAAACGTATGAACAATAGCTGAACGAGGTTCATAAAAAAAAGTATGAGCATTATGCATATATATTTCGCTTCGAGAGGAATTCGAGATATTTTTTCGAGCTTTGGAGTGGTTGTAGTTTGTAGTGGAGTTGAATAAAGTGACAGAAGAATTTAAATTGACGTGTATGCGTCTGTTTTCACTAAAAATATTTATGCAGTCACTGTATTGCAGTAGCTTTTTGTAAGATGTTTTTCATCATTTTATTTTGTTTTCAGTCATCACTTGGGCCTGCTACTTTCCAACATTTCATATAAATTGTCTGTTAATGCGTATAATTTTTGATAACGCTAACGAGCTGCTTATTTTACAACTTTTTGGTTATCGAAGGGCTTATTGCTTTTTATGAGGAAAGTGCAACGCATAAAAGCTAAGTTTATGCTGCTTATAGCCGTAAAATATAATAATAATCTAGGAGAAAGTAAACAAATAACCGGTGTGTTTCTTTATTTTCTTGACAGTTTTGGTTTAATCGGTGGAATCGGATCTTGCATAGTTCGAGAAAGCTCTGGTGTCGTGTTGGGAGAGTATTTTAGAAAAAGAAGACAGTTTGTGGAACAAGTTGTGATGGCCGGAACTGGAGTGGGGGTTACTCTATTTTCCCTTCTGTATCTTAGTTGCCAAAGACATATTGAGTGGGGGGTTGGATTCCGAATTGGAGCTGCTTTCTGTACAATTTGCATCCTCCTTCCAGCCTTTTATCGGAATGCTGCTCAGTACCAACCTCCACGAGGAAATCATAATCATCTTAACAAGGTTGGTTCTGCAATTTACCTGGGTTGACTTGTCGTCTTAAATGCAATCCCAAAGTTTCCAGTATGTATGCTAATAAAGGCTACAATTTGTTATAAAACGTTCATAATATATATTTGTCACTAGTTAGTCTCAAAATCCGATTCAATAACTTTACACGTAGTTAGTAAAATACGTATGGTATTTGTGTACAACTTTTTCGTGAAAAAGTACATAGGATTTTCCCTTTGAAAGTTAACATGAAAAGTTTACTAAGTTCATTTCTACAATAAACCACCCAACCGCAGAAAAGGATTAAGAAGAAATTGTTGTGTAAATTGAAATAAGTTGTGCGAATAACTACGTAGCTTGGTTGGTATGCTTCCGCAGATAATTATGCCGAATGAAAAAAAAAGTATGCATATAATAAATCACATAGGCGAAGTTTTCTAATGCCGCTTTTGAGAATTAGAAGGTGTTAAAGCTTAAGATAGGATAGGAGAATGCGGGTGTTAGAATTTCTATTGAATCCGACTTTCATGATCACTTTAGTTCTTTTCCTTTCCCTTTTAACTTAATAACCACACCCACTTAGTTCCTGGGTGTTGTGGGGGATTGGCTTTGAGAAGAATACATAAAAGGACTCAGAAAAACGAATGGTTCCTACAGTCTTCAGTTATGCTAGTTCTGTGGTTTCGTCTATGAAGATACATATTGTATTCGGTTTACCTTAAGCTTTGTAAACTAGTTTTAGCCCAGTCAATTGGGCTTATGTAGCCACGCTGTCCGTCCGTCTGTCTGTCTGTCTGTCCGCTCGATAAC
>JAQFZX010003723.1:0-10888 GCA_034682405.1 Hydroisotoma schaefferi | reverse complement strand
ACCCTGGGTGCTGTCTGGCAGTCCGCTCGGTGCTGGGTGCTGTCTGGTGGAGGCTAGGGTGCTGTCTTGCAGAACCCTATTTTATGGGATGAAACTGCATGTCCCATTTTTTATGAAACTCTGAGCTATTTTTTCTCAAGCAAGTTACTTTTTCTTGAGGACTGATTACTCTGAAGGTCTTAAAAGTAAAGTCAACAAAACACATTAAAAATAATAGGATGGTGCTATGAGTTTTTTCGAAGCTGGATTATTTTTAAGGAGGGGATGTTTTCTAAGAAATAATTACAAAGTAAAACTGGATAGAGGTTGTAGTTGTTGATTTGAGGTTAACTGGATTGGGAAAAGTGGTATTTAATTGGATTTAATACATGAACAACATCTATCTTATCCTCCGTCCTTCCATATAAAGAGTAAACAAAAACCTGCTACGTTTTTATGCTCTAATTCTCATTAACATTACTTACCATATTGAGAGACCAAGAATAATGTAAAATAGGAATGCTCGGCTACATCCCGCACCTTTGTCGAAAAGATGCATGCTTTCCGTGGTGAATAACTAGAAATGATAGGACCTCGGCTACATGCCGCGCACGAGATACAAATTATGAGGTACAGAGAGCATTACAAAGTTAATATCTTGACCCGGTGCGGTACAGTCACAGTAGTTTTTACCACTTGCAGGCAGCGGAGTTTCTACCGCTTGCCGGTAGCATTAAAAAATACCGGTACGAATTTTAGCTACGTTGCCGGTAGTAAACGTTAAATTGAAAGTGGTTATTATTTGTTTATATATTTTTAAAAGCTGACTAAAACCTTTTAAAACCATCAGATAATATAACGAAAGCTTTGTTTCATTTTAAATGCTTTGTTTATGTTGATTTTGACTAATTTTATAACATATTTATTGCCTTCCTCCATATTTTTGCAGTTTACCGGCAGACGATTTATAACTTTATTAGCAGTTAAAAAATATCTGTTGGTAGTGGAACTGACCTCTTCATCTTTTCGGTTTCGGGAACAACTTCGTGCGTCATGAGTTTCTGGCTAGAATGCCGTCATTGAAATCATTCATAAGAAACAAACGTCTTATCGTCTACCCATTGCTGCTGTTCTTATGAACTACAACCAAACCACCAACAGTTTACTTGCTAATACTTTTTATGCGAATTGAACGAGAATCATCATCATCATGCAGAGTCGTAAGCAGAATTCAGTAATAAGTTGCATATAGCATCTTGTACTGCAGAATGGTATTGGTGGGTTTATTATTTGCATGCAGAATAAAAAGTAGAGTGGTTCCCAGTGCAATTCCTAATTATTAAAGGATACGCCGTAATTATGATGAGCATGCAATAACTAGACTTACTTGTTGGGTATAATATTGGATTGGACAAGGTGGAATCTTCAGTATCAAGACAACTCTGAATGATGAACCAGCGTCTCTCTAATTCTTTGTCTCCTTAATTACTGTTTATAACGGATAACTTATACAGATTTAGAAATACGCATGGATTTCCATTAGAGTAAATATTATCTGGGCTAACGAGGAGTAAAAGTAGTTTAGGTTTAGATTTCAATTGTAAATTGTTAGGTAAAAAGTTGGGTAGGAAAAATGTCAAAGAAGGGAACTCTTACTAGGAAGGACACGGGAAATGTGGATTTTGTAAGACTTTTTAATACAATTTTTAACTTTTTTAAAGCCAAATTGTTTAAACATGAGAACAATTGGGTTTTACAAAACGGGAGCTTTTGTGAGGTTTTGGTACAAAAATCACTAAAAAATCGGGAATTATTGAACTATTTTCAGACTCAAGATGGGACGGTAAACTTGAGCTACGTTCACGAAGATCCTGATGTTAACTATTCGGTTGTTCCGATAAGCTACACCAAAGCCCCTTTCAAAAGCTTAACAATAGAAACTGAACCGGGTGGAGGAAACTGGAACAATAACACGGTAATTTTGTAAATAATCATAAATCAAACCGACTATCGAAATATTTCAAAAGTCAAACTCCCTTTTCGTGTTAAGATAATCTCAAAAAGTGATAAGAAGGATGAGGTCTGTTCTTCTTCTGAAGAAGAAAGTTCGAAGAAAGATAATTGGGACAATCCGATTGAGTTTATGTTTTCCTGCATTTCCATGTCAGTGGGTCTGGGAAACGTTTGGAGGTTCCCTTTTGTGGCTTATGCAAATGGGGGTGGGGCGTTCCTTATCCCTTATTTTATAGTACTAATTGTCATAGGACGACCTCTCTATTATCTCGAAATGTGTGTGGGACAATTTGTTAGTGAAGGATCGGTCAAAATTTGGAACATGGCACCCCTTTTCAAAGGTTTGGAACGTTTGGTTAAAGTTTAACTCAAGGGAAGGTGGTATTTTAAAATTGCTTATTAATTTCCAGGGGTCGGCTACGGTTCTGCGGTTGCTGTGATTTGTATATTGTCGTATTACTGCAGGTTAGTTGAAGGGTCCTTTCTAATTCTAAATTATGCCAAGTTGTAGGTGTGATTAGCACACCGGGATTTGTGGGATTTTACGGGATTATCACTAGATGTGAGCTGTGTTTAATATGGGATTTACTGTACTGTTGTGGTTTAATCACCGGTGGAGCCAGTCACAGCTAATCCCATTAAATCCCACGAATCAGAGTAAATCCCATAAATCACAGTGGGATCCAATACCCGTGATTTATGAAACCCTACACGATGAAACCTTCATGCAGACCCTTGATAGAGGTTTTTAGTTAATATAACTCTGTTTTTGTTATAGTATTATGGCTCAAACGGTGTATTACTTTGTGGCCTCTTTTTCCCACATCCTTCCCTGGTCCACGTGTCAAGTTGAATGGGGTGGTGACCTTTGTCTGCAAAATGGAACTGTCAACGCTTCCTTAACTTCCAAAAGCGCTTCCGCGTTGTATTATGAGTAAGTCTTTAGTTATATCCCTCAAGGAATATTCTGCAAAAGGGAGCGTGTGTTGAAAAAGGCTGACATTGTGTTAATACTTTTACAAATGAAGGGAGGTGGTGTTTCCGAGGATTCCAAATATTGACGAAGGTCTAGGATCCCCTGAATGGAGACTGAGCCTTTGTCTGATGGTCTCTTGGGCTGTTATCTTCCTCTCCCTTATCAAGGGGGTCAAGAGTTCAGGAAAGGTGGCCTACTTCACTGCCCTGTTCCCGTATGGTGTGTTGATAACCCTTCTAGTCCGTGGTGTAACGCTGCCTGGTGCTTGGGACGGGATCTTGTACTTTATTAATCCGCAGTGGGACAAGATTTGGGAACCTCAGGTGAGTATCTCTTCATTTTATGTGCACAGGGTATAGTAGACATTATGCTCACTGTACAATTTGACCTGGATTATCTATGACCTTCTACAGCTTATCTGACCTTCGATAATGTAAAGTAGGAACGTTTTTTGGCTCAGGAAAGGTCAACAATTTCTGGAGGGTGTGGTGTGTTTAATTTCACATTTTGGCCTCGGAACGTTAGAAGAGGTTTTATAAGGCCCCAAAATGTTTGTTGGGCTTTTTAAGATGCAGTGTGGAGCTTTTTATTGAGTTTTTATGCAAATTTATGATTAGGAGAGACATCCTTATTTGAGATTTGGGTTTTTAATTAGTTTGGGATGTTTTAAAACCTATAAAATGTTAACCTTCAATTCCTATTTTAAATGGTTCCATGCAGGTTTGGTACGCAGCAGTTAGTCAGTGCTTTTTCTCCCTTGCAACCGGGATGGGACCAATTGTCATGCTCGCCTCTCACAATAAGTTCAACCACAATATCAACCGGTACAGTAACCTCATGCATGCCCAGTTGACCTACGCACTATGACCTCTACGACCTATCTATTTTAATTTAACAGGGACGCTCTTATCATCAGTTTTACCGACACGTTCACATCCCTTCTGGCTGGATGTACAATATTCTCAGTTCTTGGTTACATTTCCAACCAAACGGGCCAACACATTTCGGAAGTGGCTAAAGGAGGTCCTGGTCTTGCTTTTGTTTCATATCCTGAAGCAATTGCTCAGTTTGGAATTGGATATATCCCACAGGTTAGACAACCAAACAAATACAAAACATTAAACTAATGATGCTTCATAAACACAGGATAAAGTATCAAGTTGCCAAATTACCGGTAAAGTCCGTAAAAATCAGGGTTCGCTATAAACCAATAAACCACCGACGTGATAACCAATGCACCTTGGTGCAACCAATAAACCATTGGTGCACACCAAGTTGGTTGGTGTAACCAACTTTATATGCGAATTTCAAAAAACCCCCGAGTTGCTAACCAATAAACCATAAAAACCAACTGTGGTAAAAATAGAGGCTGTGGAATGAGATTAATTAATTTTTATCAAACCCGGTTCAATTAATGACAAAAGGGAATCCTTTTTTTTATTGAAAAATGTACTTTAACGTCTTGTTTTGTGTTTTAGATATTTGCGGTGTTGTTTTTCCTGATGTTGTTTACTCTTGGGATTGGAAGTGCGACTCCGTTGGCCAGTGGGATTGTTACCATTATTTGTGACCAATTTCCTAAACTTGTTCGATGGAAAGTTACCCTTGGGATGTGTGTTTTTGGCTTTGTTACTGGCCTTATGTACGTCACGCCGGTGAGTAGACGAACATAACCTTTCCTTTTAATCAAACCACCTCTTTCATACCTTCCAAACATTTCTGAATCTCGTTATCGTCACAAATTATGACAACTCAAAACCCCGGTTCGATACTTTGAGTACCCCATTACCGTACAGGGGTTTATTCGGAGGTTCTATTGTTCGTCGAGACCCCAAATACTCGAGTAAATCTCAGAAACCTTGATCTTGATCCTACTACCGTACTACCTGAAAGTTTTTAAGGAAATATCCCCGGACTTAAACTACCAAAAACCCCAAAATTTGGATGTTTTTGTAATGACTAAAAGAACTACTGATTCCTATTAATGACTAGGGCGGAGAGCACATGTTGAATCTGATTGATCACTTTGGAGGAAACTTTATAGTTTACGTGATGGGAATGGTAGAGGTGGGAGCTATTTCTTGGGTCTACGGTCTAAACAATCTCTGTACGGACATTGAGTTTATGTTAAAGAGGAAGGTGAGCCTTTATTGGAAGGTTTGTTGGGGATTCTTCATCCCCGTTGGACTTGCAGCCATTCTGGTATATTATGTCGTCACTGCCAAGGAACTTACCAGTGAGGGTGTCCCTTTTCCAACCATAGCTATAGGTAAACTACAATCTTATCCAAAGTTGTATGCTTATCTTGGTCATAGGCGCAACCAAGGGGGTAAAAGGGTACATTTGTACCTCCTAGTTTTCTAATGTACCCCCTCCGATTCCCGATCCACCCTATCCTATACATGATAAGTAGGTCCCGTCCAGCCCCACTTATCTACAACCCTTCCTATCCTTTACATGCTAAGTAGGTCCCGTCCAGTCCCGCTTAGCTACAACCCTTCCTATCCTTTAATGCTGTTTGTGTACCCCCCTATGTGGTTGCACCCTATGATGTTGTTGGTTTGGTGATTTTACCCTGTATATGTTTTATTTCAGTATCCGGAAACGTGTTATCTGGATTTGCCATTTCCCTAATACCACTCTGGGGAATCCATGCAATATTAACAAGGAAGGCCGACACTTTTAAAGACGTAGGAGAATAGTTTACCTAAATTCAGGAATCCTTCTTAAATTCAACCAAGCCAACTTGGATATTTTTACTGACAGGGAAAACTATTTAAAGGGTATTTTATTTCTATATTTCAGAAACTGCTCCTGTCGTTCAAGCCTAATAGTAGTTGGGGTCCGAAATCACCCAAAATTCGTCAAGAGTGGATGGATTTCAAACGACTGAACTAGTTTTTAATGAATTTATTTATTACAATGATTATTTTTAAAGATATGCAAAGATACAAATACATTTTCTAGCCTGGCATTCCTCGGATGGGGTTTCGTAAATTTTATTATAGAGTTTTATTTTTCAAACAAATACTAAGTTGTGGTTTAGACATTTTAGAAAAAAGTAAATCTTATTTAATAAACGCTATGTTCATTTTAAACAGACAGACTGCCCTGGTTTGAATCTTTGCTGTTTAGGACATAGTAATTTATAATTTTGCAGCTTGGAAATTCATCTTTGTGGTCGATTTATCGTCATTCTTATATATTGCAGTATTTCCTTATCCTTTCCTGTACAACTCTCAGTCTAAGAATTACCAGGCTGAATTTCGACTTGGCTAAGGGTGGTCCAAAAGTTGGTCGGGATAATAATAAATAATCCCCCAAATATTCTCAAATCTCTGACCACGAAACAACAGGGAATGCTAATAGGAAACCTTGTTAAGGACTTTCTAGTTAAAACACAACTTCATGTCACCTCAAAAGCTTTTCTGTTTTCAATGAAATTAATTTGAAGGCAGAAGAGTTGTGATTAATAAATGTAAATCTATAAATAAGAGTTTATTAGAGGTGGTTGACTTTTATTATTCTAGTTCAGTCAATCATAAAACGGCTTCAAATAAAGTCAAACCTGTCAACCAAACACTTACGAAACTAACTCGAAATGTCTTTTCTGTAGGTGTCAGCAAAAGTAGGTTAAGGATTTGAATCCGTCTTTTCTATTTATTTTAAAATTGTGTCTCAATTCTCCTATACTCTACATTTCCTTTTTGCTGTCACCCAGAATAAACAAGCTTTAAAATCGGGTCTCTTCTCTACTAATTCTTTGCTTTCATTCGGGGGGGAGGGGGGAGTTAAAACCGAAAATACGGTATGTAACTGATATATTGGTGGTTGAGATCTATACACGGATGATTTCTTCACAACAAATACTTAAAATCCACTCCAAAAACACCTTTTTAATCAAACATTAATAAAGTCCTTTATAGCAACCATTCGGGAAATATTGACATGTATTTATTTATGACTGAAGTACGGAAAAGTAGGCCAAAGCCAAACTCTCAATAAAAGTCTTCCTGAAATAAAGTTGAGTGGCGTGTGTTTTCTGGGTTGGGTTAGTTTTAGTTGGAATATTCAACAATTACAATGTTTCCAAAAATTGGTAATCAACTTCTATTTTTGGAATTGATTTTTAATTATTAATAATTTTACGAATGCAGGATAAATCTTTCTTTATATTTCAGAACTTCTCCGATGTCTCGTGGTCATGTTAATTTTCATCTATCCAATTCGTAGCCAATTTATTGACAAGAATTTAGAACCAGAGCAGAATTATGAGTTTCGAGATCCCATTTTGTACAGTATGGAATGTACTTATCATTTGTGGAGGTTATCAAATCAAACTCCAACCCTTGCAGCGTTTGATTCCATCCTAACCTCAAACTACAAGTACGGGTTGTGGACGCTTAGCTCTATTGACACCCTCACGACCACACCCCCTATAATCTATTTCCATGAAAAATGTTCAATCAACATAATAATGTACGGAGAAGGAGATGAGAAACAGGATTGGGATAGAATGAATAATACTCTCGTCTACTCTGAATTTGCTCATCGATCTAAAAATCACAACATGTTTATTTTTGTCTTCAGTCAAGAAGCAGAATGGCTACAGTTCTTTTTTAAATTTGACTCTAAAATCTATCTCCATTCCCTTTCAGAGCCGAATGACCGTTTCCCTAAATACCTCTTTTGTCCTTGGTGTTATAAAGTTTATTATCCTTTAACAAAGGAGTTGTCCATTACAGCGATGGACTACTCATTTATTAAACAGGAAAGCAAGGGAAGTTTACGGCGGCAGAGATTGGACATTAGTCTACTCTATTTTACGGACAGCGCTAAAAAAGCGCGGAGAGATTGTCCCTGGTTGATTTGGAAGGAAAGACCCTACCCGGGTGATTGCGACAGCCGGGAATCTCTTTTACTCGCTTTGGGTCATGCCTTTAACTTTAGCATGAAAGGGAGGGAGGATGCTTCTGAAGAATCTTTATATGGATACATTTATCCATCAATTAATTCCCAGGGGGACACTTATAAATCTCACATCAATAACTTATTGTATTTAGGTTTCTATCCACGAACAATTGTCTATTGTAGACCTAAACTTTATTCCCAACTTGTGATATCTTTTGATGTCTGGGCATCTCCATTCGGATATCCCGTTTACATCTCTTTATTCCTACTATTATCTAATCTGTATATTTTTCACAAATTGACGGCAATAGACTGCTTAGCATTGCTCCTTTCACAAGGGATAGTTATCCGGAGTGGGAGTAAGGGGCTGATTATCATAATCTCACTCCTGATAACCACAATTATAGCGGGTTCTTATCAAAATGTCATAACAAGTAACCTCATCGTTCCTCCCAACTACATCCCCATTACTAATCTGTCAGAGTTAATTAAAGGTGGAGGTAAAGTTGTGCTAACAGTTAACTTGGATGGTAGTACGGATGCTTATATGAAAGATATTGAATATGAATTTGTTAAATTCGGGATGGAAGAGTTCTTTCCAGAAAGCTTGGTAGTCATTTCGTATGAAAGTGATGATAGTTCAGCCCCATTTAACCTCGTCCGGACATCCAATTCATCTATATTTGGGTTTTTAATGTCGGATAGTGAACAAGACACTATGTATTCTACTAATAGACTGGCAGTTTTGACGGAACGTGTGGTAGAGAAAGTTACAATGTCGGTTGGTTCCTATCGAAAGGTTTCTGAAGGGCGGAGTTGGATTAATAAGAATATTTTGGGAAGGATTAGAGGGTTTCTGGAGACTGGGTTTTATTCATTTTGGACAGAGATTGAATTATTTATGATTGAACAAGTTCGGATACGAGTTGGCAGGTTTGATAGGAGGATGAGTGTTAAGGATGAGGAAGTTAAGGAGGAAGGGAGGACATTTCTAACACTAACTGATTTAGTTTCAGTTTATGTCATATTATTAATCCTACTTGGAATTTCATTTTGTGTATTTCTAATTGAAAGAAATGCAGAGTTGTATTTAGGTATTGGGAGGAAATGCCTTGGTTGGAACAACAAAAATATAGTAGTTTCCCTTTACATAAAAGGATTAATTGGGAATGAACAAGAGGAAAGGGTGTAGAGTAAATATCCGCATTGGGACTTAGTTGGTGTAAAGCGTTTTGCATAAAGAAGGGTGTGGCTTTAACTGTAAAATGCAAGTGTCATTGAACTCATTGAAGAGCAAAATATTTATTGTTTTAAATCCCAGCGCTATATCTGCATATCCACCCGATTTAATCGGGTCCCTGGTGGTTAGTTAGTTCTACTTAATTATTAATTAATGGCGGATTAAAATAACTCGGGAGTTTATAATCGGTTTGAAATATTTGTTGTCTATTTCTTATGTTTTTGTGGTTTATCAATTATTTTATTAATTGTTCAAGAATACCAAGCCAGTATGTAATTAATATTAAATTAAACCAAGATTATTTTATTGAGTTGATAATCTCAACATGTATTGGATGATGCAATGTAGATGCACAATATGTCAGTTCATCACTACCACCAACTATAAATAAAATACTGTTTACTAATCGGAAAAGGGGTCTAAAATTTTATTAATCCTCCCCTAAATTATCGACTGCACTACATTATGCGGAGGACATATATATTGAAAATGACACATGATTTCCTTGCTTTTATTGAAAAAGTGTGGTAAAGTAATTTCCAGTTATTCATGGGCAGAAATTCATAGTATCCTTCATAATCTATCTGACTAGTTGACAAAGGGGAATATCCCTACAATTCAAACAGCAGTGCCGTGAGACGAAACCATCATTAATGTTCGTACTAATAGCAAGGCATATTGGGTGGGTTGATCCCGTATAGATACGTGGGAAGCCTGCCTGTTCTCCTGTAGATTCCCATTTGAAATTTATGCTAGCCTTTGACCATACCCAGTAATAATCTGTACCTGCAAAATACCAATATATATATAATATTTAACTACATGTTCCTCTTTTTTTTCTTATTTCCAAACGATTCTGCGGTGCATTTTTGATTTTGAAGGACGACGATCTAAACAAAACATAGGTAGGTACAACCAAGGGAAGGGGATACGAGGGCACATGTACCCCATAGTTTCCCAATGTACCCCCTGGAATTTCTTAAAGGCCCTATCCTTTACATGTTAAACAAGCCCGCTTAGCTAAAACCCTTTGTATCCTTTAACGCTATTTGTACCTACTTGTGGTTGTGCCTATGGATTGTAAGTAATAAACTCTGAGGTAAATATTTAACTTACTTTTTGGAATAACGCTTATCAAATAATTGAATTCATTCACGGCGGTAGCACCTGTCCCATTAATGGAAACCAGCTCCATGAAATTGTCTTTGCAAAATGTTATGGATTTATCATAGTTCTAAAAAAGATAAAGTCAATTTTATAAAAGTCTTGGTGGATTGAAAAAATTGGATGGATGAATTTTGTACTAACGAGTGTAAGGTTTGGGTCAGTAAAATATATTTTGTTTGAATAATTTCCTATTGAGCCGAAGTTTAGAATAGCTCCAGTCTCCGGATGTACAACTCCTGTTATTCCATCAAGACCTGTGTTTATTTAGAATAAACGATATGCCAAATAAGAATACTTTTAAAAAACTCAACCCCCAATTAACATGGGGGAAATAGTTTAATTTTAAAATCGGATTACCAATGCCAGCAGCAGCGTCAACGTTGACCCAAACGGGGCTTAGAATAACCACCACGGCAGACAGTAAGCTGACAAAATACAGTCTTTCCATGATTAATGTCGTTGGTATTATTCAAATATGTAAAGACTTGTGAGTGGATGAAGATGCAGTGAGTGAATGAAGATGCAGTGAGTGAATGAAGATGCAGTGAGTGAATGAAGGTTTCAGTTTAACGCCTTTTTATATTCATCTCTCTTTTCTTCCT
>JAQFZX010003722.1:0-10888 GCA_034682405.1 Hydroisotoma schaefferi | reverse complement strand
ATTCTACGATGCAAACCTATTTTATTATGCAATTTAAAAATGAGCCCAAATCATGCCCTTATCCGTTAACCTTCTTTATTCCCGAGTAATTCCCCATCCCGTATAATTCTTTCCATCAATTGAAATATGCATAATTTTGTGCATGTTAATATAATTTAAATGGAAAGAAATAAAGTCCCAAGGAGAATTAAAAGTTGGAAATACGAGGTAGTCGAATCCCCTCCCCTTCTTTTAAGGTTAATTATTAATTACAATTAAAGTTTTGAATCTTTTATGCCCTTGGAAGTGGGAGTTTGGAGACTTTTAATTAAATGGTCAGTTTTCAATTAAAAGTAGCTCGATAAATGTCTTATTTTCCACCTATATAATTTGATAAACGAAGGGAATTAACTATTGAAGTAATCCGACATCCAGAACAGGATTCTGTAACTGTAAACTGCATCCAACTGTTAACTTTCATAGACAAAGTATCAGTAGAAGTAAACTTCAAAGTAGAAGTATGATGGATGAATTATGTACACTACACCACCACCTTTCCTTGTAATACTTTACACTTCTTCTAGATAGCTGACTGAATAGTAGATAAATGAGAATGCGGGTAATAGAAGTGAGGATTGGAGCGGGTTCTGGCGACTACATCTTCAGTTACCCGGAATACCCAGTCCTCTATCTTCACACTAGATACTAAACAGGATAAACCTATCTCTTTGTTTCCAATACAGGATTAAAAACTAAACTACTAAATAATTTACATTTCGATGAACTGGATTATGCTTTTCATGATACAGAAGAATGGAAGAGTAATGGAATTCAATTAATAGTTGTTCAATCTTAAAATTAATTATTTCTGAGCTGAACCTCTCCATTTAATTATTAATAATCCGGTCTGAATTTACTGTAATTGTTGGTCGTAAGAAAGATTATGGATAAAGTTGTATTGATATTGATAATCCTTATAGGGTTTGGCAGCAGTTCTTTATATTATGAAATGAATTGAAACAAACAGGTTTGCATGTTGGCTGGTTTTTTGCATTCCATGTCGTCATTTCTTTACAATTTTTTAGGATAAACAAGAAGAGTTGATTTAATATCCAACCTTGTGTTCTATAGTAGTAATTTATTCATATTTATCTGCACGTTGTTCAACGAATTTATAATTCATAAAGCGTGGCTTTCCTTGTTTAAAAAAAAAGGGGAACCGACTTTTCCTCATCTTTCAAGTTGAATTAAAATTGACGGAAAACGGGTTTTTGTTGGTGTTTAATATGCTTATTTCTACATTTTGTACAACCTTTTTAGTAGTTATCCTTCAAATAATTATGTAAACTTATGTTACATTGGGTCTTTTCTGCGAAAAAGGCTGGGCAGTACAGTGCATCATTTCGGGTCACCCTGTATGTTATTCTGTTAAATTTGACGGTCGAGATTTGACTTTTAAACCATTTCCAAGTTAGTTGTTTCGGAGAGCTAGAGAGAGAGTAAGAGAGAATGACGGATAAACGAAGGGAACCTTTATTTGACTATTTATTTTTGGGTGTGATTTATTTACTTATTTTACTTTTTGGAATTGTAGGTAATATTTTAAGTATAATTGTTTTGGTAAATCCCAAAATGAAATCCTCCTTTAGTGTTTTACTCATCGGACTTGCCGTTTCGGATAGTATTGTTCTTTTGAGACAAATATTATTTGTTACTATTCCGGGTTTATCCAACAGCAACTTCTTGGACAACTGGCTACTCAACATTTGTTCTTATGTCATTCGTTCTGGTAATTCAGTATTTTAATATGGTTAGGGAAGCGCCGTGCCCGCGCCCTATTGAAATATGCCCCGACGTCCTGGGCGCGTGGGCATGCCCTGACGCTCTCGTGTCCTGGGCGCGTGGGCATGCCTTGACGCTCTCGTGTCCTGGGCGCGTGGGCATGCCCTGACGCCCTCGTGTTCTGGGCGCGTGAGCATGCCCTGACGCCCTCGGGTACTGGGCGCGTGAGCATGCGCTGAAGCCCTCGTGTTCTGGCCGCGTGAGCATGCCCTGACGCCCTCGTTTCTTGGGCGTGTGGGCATGCCCTGACGCCCTCGTGTTCTGGGCGCGTGAGCATGCCCTGACGCTCTCGTGTTCTGGGCGCGTGAGCATGCCCTGACGCCCTCGTTTCTTAGGCGCGTGGGCATGGCAAAACCCTAAAAGACTGATTTTTTTAGCGCATTCCTTTATGTATTTGTGTATTAATTCCAGGTCGATATGGATCCATGTTTTTCACAATGGCGATAACGGTTGAGCGGTTTTTAGTTGTTTTTTATCCGATTTCCTCCCGAAGTATCTGCAATTGGAATAAATCTGTGATAACGAGCGGAGTGATCTTCATTCTTGCCAACCTTGCGAACCTTCCTAAGATAATCCTTCGTTCCTGCTACCTCCACCCAAACTATCATCCAAATAGGGGAAATCATACTGAGGAATACTGCGGGGAAATTGAAAAGTCCGAATTCTATCTACGTTATTCTGCCATTTATACCATTGCCAACAACATCATCCTCTTCTTCCTTCCTCTTATCACTTTACTCATTTTTAATACGCTGATTTATTTAAAGGTTAGTATTATTATTAGTTTAACTGGAATGAATATATGAAATTTTGACGGGAACGGGAACGCGGCAGGAGGTCCCAAACGGCAGGAGGTCCTGCGAAAAGAGGCCCCAATTAAAATCTCATGGTCCAGTTGAACAAATGAGACGTTTATGATAAATACATCAAGGTTGAACATTTGTTACCGTAAATCCTCAGAGCCTTTTAGCCGCCTACGTTATAATTATGCCGCACGTCTATTTTTTTCATGTGCAAGCCGCGCCTAATGGGCGAGTATTTAGGCTACCATGCAATTTCCAATGGGATAAAAAAATTTTCACTTGCGGGCAAATGCAAATGCCTTAGAATGTGTGGGCCTCTATTCCAGGGACCTCCTGTCTCGGGACCTCCTGTCTCGGGACCTCTTGTCCCGGGACCTCTGGTCGTGGACTCAGATTTTATGAAGCGATTTATAATATTTATTTGGTGTAGATTCGAGAATGCAATGCCGTTCGTAAGAGTTTAGTAAACTCGTCGTCGTCTACATCTTGCCCTAAAGGAGAAGGGAATGTTAAGGAACACTCGATAACGAAGATATTATTTGGGATTGGACTTATTTTTCTAATAACCAATATTCCCTTAAGAATATATCAATGGGTTTCTGGTAGTTTGGGACGTAGTTTTATTTATAAAAGACAAGTTGCATCCCTTGTCGTCCCTCTCTTCATTCTTCAATTCTCAATCAACTTTTTAATATATTTTGTAAATGGTAGAACTTTTCGGACCCTGTTTTCCGAAATATTTTGTGGACGGAAGAAACCTGATCGTTTTAGTAGTAGTACTAGGACTAACCTTTCCGAAACTGCTACTTCCGTACTTTAAAATTAACCTAAATCCTTGCTCATATTACGCCCTCGCTTATTATCCCGCATGTCTATCCCTCCCATGTTGAAAGGGGTGTCTCTCCCATGTTAATCTTTGGATAAAGATGTTTCTAATTTGTGAAAAGTTGAACTGTATGAATTTGTTATTTAAAAAGTTTTGATTTCCATTTGTATTTTGATTAAGTTTAGTATTAATTGTGGTTAATTAAATGTATGTAAATCCTAAACAAGATATGGAAGTTGGAATGAATGTTGATAAGAATCCAATCTGGAGCAGTTAATTTCATCCGATCCATCCTTGCAGTCGGGGTTGGAGTTGCAGCGTTTCAAAATACTGATACGTTCACCATTCCTGCAGTTGAATTTAGTATAGTCCGTTGTAATATTTGTGCAGTTCTGCTCATCTCTTCCGGTTGAAATACATTCGGCATTTCCGTCACAAACCCAACCATTTGGAATACATTGGAAGGAAGGCCGGCTATTGTTTGTTCCACTACAGAGGAAGTAATCTCGGTTTATGCTAAGGGAATATCCTTTATTGAACAATCGATCTGGATCTGTTTCCCTACAACCTTCTACAACTTCCATCAAGTTATTCTCCATCGGTTTGTAGTTGTATTGTTCGTCACTCGCATCGTCACAATCCTCAACTCCGTCATTTCTCCATGATCCGTTTATACAACGTCCGTCAGTTATACACACAAACTGACCCTCCTCACATGTTCCATTCTTCCCTATTTATTGAAAAAAAAGTTCTGAATCTGTTTGTAAAATGGAGTTGGAGGCAGTTTAAATGGAATCACCTCTTAAATCACATTTATCTTCGTCAGATTTATCAGAACAATCATTCACTCGGTTGCAAAAAGAATTTGGGTAGATGTTCTGTCCATTATTGCATCTGAACAATAAATCCTCATCCTGGAATTTGGAAATTACAGCAAAGAATTGATGCATATCTGATTTTTCTGCACAATTACAACACAAATAAATATTCCTACTATAACTTACTTGATCCTTTGGATAAATAACACACCCTTCCTCATCACTTCCTCCCGAACAGTCCTTCTTCCTGTCACAAATTAACTTCCTATCAATGCATTTGTGATCTTCCTCACAATAAAAGTAGTCCGAACCGCATTTCCTCTCTCTCTATTAAAAAGCTAAAGTTGAGTAACTAAATAACTTGATAAAGAGTGTATAGAATATCCTACGGATTAGTTAATATTATCGGGCGTTGATGGGGTTATCATGAGAGTTTCAACCTCGGTGAGCTTATCTAGAAGTAAAGTTGGTGTGTCCGTTCCCCCCATAGAGGAAGATAAGGGGATAAGGAAGGCGGTGGTAATTATAATGGGAAGAAGGGATGACTTCATCCTAACTTATTTGGGATTATCCCCGTCGTTTAACTCAATTTAGAACTTTAACTTCTGATCCTCTTGCGTTCTGAAAAATATCTGTATTATTTTATGGATCAAGTGTTCTCTTGTTCTCTGTAATTAAAAGGCAGTAGTGGTCAAAGAAGGAATGCTATCGTATGTGGAACTCTTTTAAACATTAAAGAATGTAAAACATGTTTATTTATTCAACACGAACCATCTTCACATTTTTCTTACAGCGAAACTACTTTTCCTGGATTTAAATGATACTGATCTCTTCCTACTTACATTTAACTGGACAGAGTATTTAATTTATTTCATCCAGATACTTATTGCCAGCCAAGGTTAGCAAGATCCCAAAAAAGTTGATCAGATAGAACAACTTTATATGGTAATTTAGAGAAGGGTATAATAAATATGACTGCATTTCTGCATATTAACAGACTGTGTCCCTGCACTGAATTCTGTTTGTTTTATTTGCACCTTATGTGCATGTTTGGGTGGATCTGCATTTATTTATTAATTGAGAAAAACATTTCTGCAAAGATTGGCAAAATAGGTCAAGGTTTACTTTAGCACTGTAGTTTTGAGGATTTTAAGGTCAAAGGGCACACCCTCTCCAAGCAAATCCACACCTTATATAGATGCATCCGAGTTGTAGTAGTAGTAGTAGCGGGTTGTAACAAAACATGTGAAGTAGTAGTAGTAGTAGTTTGCAGTAACAAACCGCGGGTAGTAGTAGTAGTAGTAGTAGGGGTGCCAGGCTACCCATCGTGACCAATTCATAGGTGTTACAATCCATCGTGATGACATTTTCTCAATCCATCGTGGCAACATTCCATAGTATGCTTAATTCATCGTTAGTATACATTTCATCGTGGCTTAATTCATCGTATTTTATTCAATCGTGGACTACAATACATCGTCATTTTAAAACTGTAGTTTCATCGTCATCGTCAAAATATACAAACATTTATAAAACTGTAACATCAGAAAGCTTAAATAAAAGTAAGATTAAAACTACTAGTTATTGGGTTTACGTAGTCATCCATGCGTCGATAATATAAAACTGAAAAACAGCCATGCGATTAGTTTCTTTTTATTCGTTTCTTATTTATTGGCCCTTCTTTATCAAAATCTGCAGTTAAGTTCTCGTAGTTAAATTATACATAAAACAGAAAACACGGTAGCTTTAGTCTCACACTTACAACATTTTTAATTGCAAGCAAATTTGGAATAACTTGCTGGAAAAATTACTTTATCTTTACAATAAATGTTGTAAAAGTTGTTCCAATTTACGCTCGATAAATCCAAATTATTAAGAACACGTCAAAGCTTCTATTGTTAAAAAAGGAGAGAGTAGAATAGTAGGAACGAAAGGAATCCTTATAACCTCCGTGAAGGCCACAGACGTTAGCTAATCTTTTATTCTTTCCTTATTTTTACTCCTTTCTTTCGATGAACAATTGAATACTCCACTGTTTTATAGTCCATCAGTTCTAATACATAAAAAGTAAGAAGAGTTTACAATTATCCAAAAGAAACCAGAAGTTCACTCTTCTTCTACAAGCTTCTCTCTTTCTTTCTCTTTAGTTTAAAGTTGATCATGGAATAATTGTAATTGAGCCTTTTTGAAATGTACGGAAATGAAGGGTCAGTGAGAGATTCAGGAGGTTGGAGGTTCCACAAACGCACCTTCCTCATACTCTTTATTCTTTTTCAATGGAATGAGATGGTTGTGTTTGGGGAAATGTCTACGACCACATCCAAATACCTCTTTCCTGAGCAACAAAAACTATATTCTGTTTATATTCCGGAAAGGGAGGCTTTAGCTGAAGGAAGGGAGGCTGGACTGAAGAGACAGAACGAACTTCGTGCTCAGCATGGAGCCCCACCACTCATTCTAGATGATACCGTATGTAATATAATTAACATAAAGATTAAACATCCTGTTATAATTATATATTCCTTTATAAATGGGAAACGTGTACGAATAGTGTATTGTAACTGTTGGCAAAGATGGTATGGCAAAGCGCAAATTTAATTTAATTTAATTTATCGCAACCCACTTCCAGTTAAATGAGAGGGCTCAAAAATGGGCTGAAGAGATGGCAGAAACGGGCTACTTAGGACACGATTACACAAAGTATTCTGGGATGACCCAAAATTGTTTTAAGACGGGTGGTACCGTGGAACCTGGAATGGAGGCTAAGAAACTTAATGAATCCGCCAACGGTTATTATAAAGAAGTCTGTAAGTACCATGGGGGTATGTTTATCTATGCCTCTGCCCATTTCACTCAACTCGTATGGGAAGGGTCCACAAAGTTGGGCCTTGGACTGGCTCTATCATATAATAAAAATGGCACCGGAATGGGTAAAGATGGAAAAATACGTGGTTCGGTGTATACTGTAGCCAACTACGGTCCACCCGGCAACATGCAGACTATGGCTGCGTACACCAAAAATGTAAAGCGTCCATTGGACCCCAATATGGTTTGGAAACAGCAAAATTGCAAAAAGACGGATATGGCGAGATTCTGGTTTGGCCTTGAACCTTATCCTCCACTTGTTCGAACTAACTTAACCTCCTTGACTGCAGCGAGGGAAGCAGGGCTTAAGCGTCACAATGAACTTCGAGCTCTGCATGGAGTCCCTCCTCTCGTATTAGATGATAAGGTACGACAAACCATCCCAAAATAGTTAGGAAAGAAATTGATTCATTAACTTTACACTTTTTGTTTTTAAAATAGTTAAATGAACAAGCTCAACTAAGCATAGAAAATTATATCTCACCCGGTGGGAATGGCTATAATAAATCAAATTACCCAGATACGGTCGAATTCGAATTTGAAAGGGGACCAATCGTTCCAGTAGATTTTGGACCGCAGGACTGCATTGATACGGTACTAAAGGCCATGAATTTGTATTACCACGAGGTCTGTGAGTACGAAGTAGGACGAGCCAAACGGGCAAATCATTTCAGTCAAATCGTGTGGGCATCTGCGGACAAGGTGGGCTTTGGATTAGGTATGGAATACATTGAAGAGAAAACGGATGGGAAGATAAGCTTGATGATTATCTACCATCGTACAGACGGAAGAGGGTCTGCTGCTTACCTAAGGAATGTTAAGCCCGCAATTAACCCCGATGAGGTTTGGAAGCAAGAGAATTGCTCGCAAAAAGCTGCTGGGAGGTATTTCCTTCGTCAAGAACCATATCCTGTCACAATCCCTACTATGAAACCAACTAAAGGTTTTAAAGTAATAATAACCCCGGATTCCACTTCGTTAACTGCGGGAAGGGAGGCTGCGCTTAAGCGTCACAATGAACTTCGAGCTCAGCATGGACTACCTCCAGTAACATTGGACGATAAGGTACAAATATATAATTCAAAGCGACTGGAGAACAAGTGTTTAATTTATTTGGACTAAATGATAATTGAGTATTATTAATACTCGTTATTTAGTTAAACGAACAAGCCCAGCTGCGGGCGGAAGATAAGATCCTACCTGGGACAAATGGATATAACAAATCTGATTATAAGGGGACGGGAGAAATCATCTACTACGATGGAGGGCCACTTATTCCGATAGAATACGGAGCAAAAGAGTGCATTGATACGGTTCTAAAAGCAATTGGTATCTGGTATCACGAGATCTGTGATTATGTGGAGGGAAAGGCTTACAGTCCCACTGCCGGCACATCCCGTTTCAGTCAAGTTGTTTGGGCAAGTGTGGAAACGGTGGGATTTGGCTTATCCATGGGATATGTCAATGGGAAGGATAAGGGAAAGATAAGCTTTGTGGCTGTCTATCAGCGTACTGCTGTAACTCCATACACTTCTGCATATACAGAAAATGTTAAGCCCGTTTTGAACCCAGATGACGTTTGGAAACAGGAACATTGTTCGGAAAGTAGTAAGGGCCGGGCTTATCTTCATCATTGATCCTTTGCTTCTACAACTACAACTCCGGTTGAGTAGGAGAGGACGAAGGTAAGCTTATCTTCGCATCCAGAATAACAGATTTTGTGTAAGGTTTGACCAAGTGTTTTTTACAGGTTTAAATTAACAAGATCAACTCTAAGGATCTTTAGCACACAAAACTCTTGGACCCAGTCCATGTTCAACTTTATTCAATTCCATATGTACACCTTTTATGGGCAAAGAAGTTGACAAACATTGATGGATTTTGGTCTGAATAAAAAATGTTATAAAGTTTTGAATATACAAACCGTGTAGATGATGTCAAAGAATCCATTTATTATTATCTTGAGGAATTGAATTTGTTTCCGTCAAAGCATCAAGTCAAACTTTCCTTTATACCAACCACTATCAAGTTTGGTATCGTGTGAAAGGTATTAACTAGGACATTTGAAAACAGGTGTCGGAATTGTTCTGCGACACTCAAGTTATGACCCACACAGTGCCCAACCGAGGGTGAGGTACGGCCTGACGGTAAATACGAAAGTACGGCCGCTTTTGAGCCTAAAAATATTGAGTGTCGTTTTTATGGAAATCAAGTTATTTGAGACGGTAGAAGTGTGTTAGTTCAACATATTGAGATGTATTACTAGCCCACCCCATAGCTCTAGACTAAATGTTAATTTTTCTGCACTTTTTGTCTGCAAATTACCGAAATTATCTCATCAAAATTTCTCGACTTTTTTCATGCTCAATAGAGAGAATTTAAAGATTGCTTCAACGGTCCTTAAGTAGTTTTAGCTCAGTCAATTGGGTTTATGAAGCCACGAAATCCGTCTGTCTGTCTGTGTACTCAATAATTTTAGAAATTATGACACCACACTTCCAAAATTTTGCATAGAGAGTCCAGAGTCCTTATCTAGTTTGAAAACTGAAAACCTCCTCCAAGCAGCTATATTAGCCCAGTCAATTGATATAACCTACGGGTGCTGTGCTATTCATTTGACTGAACCCTTGTTCAATCCAAAATTACAAGGTAAACTGAGTCCCATTTTACAGTTACAACGATATCGGTTTTATGGTTTCTCCTGTATTTTATGTGGGGGCATAGCCCCCACACCCCATTCCTTCTTCCTTTGACGTTTGGTTTCTTCAAATCCAAAGGGGTTTAAAGCTTGTTTTCGTGAAAAACGAACTTTCTCCCTCGATGTTTACCAGGTACCTTAACCCTCAGGATTTACCAAAAGTAGTGTTATATTTGTTGCGTATTAAAGTTCATATTCATTTTAACTAATAAGGTCAGCATGGTGAGGGTAATTTTGAACTCTACGGGCACCTTAAACTTTGGATTTTGCCAAAAATAATCAATTCTTTGTAACTTTTGCGAAAAAGTAGAGCAACAATTATTTTGAAATTTTTTACCCTATCGGGTCCATCTGACCCCCACGGGTACCTAAAACTTTGAATTTTGCCAAAAATAATCTGTTCTTTGTTATTTTTGAGCAAAAGTAGAGCAACAATTTTTTTGAAATTTTTCACCCTATCGGGTCCATTTGACCCCCAAGGGTCATTAAAACTTTGGATTTTAGCAAAAATAATATGCTGTTTGGTACTTTTGAGCAAAAGTAGACGAATAATATTTTTCGAAATTTTAGGCCAGTCAGGGTCATTTTGACCCCCACGGGTCACTGGGTTGTCCGATCGGGCTGGTTTACGAACTTAACTCTCAAAATCGGCCCGGCAGCCACTATGCAAAGTTTCGGGAGGGTGGTGTCATTATTTCTCGAGTTATCGTGTACACGGACAGACGGACAGCGTGGATATATAAGCCCAATTGACTGGGCTAAAACCAGCTCGAACAAACCACCCGCTGACTCGTGGCGGTCAAAATGACCCCACTGGCCTGAAATTTCGAAAAATATTGGTCTTCTACTTTTTTTCAATTGTATCAAAAAAACAGAATAGTTTTGGCAAAATCTGAAGTTTCAGGTACCCGTGGGGGTCAGAAGGACCCGAGAGGGTAAAAAATTTCCAAAAAGTGGTTGCCCTACTTGTTTTGAAAAGAAACAAATAACGGAATATATTGGCAAAATCCGTAGGTGTAGGCACGCGTGGAGTTCAAAAGTACCCCCACCACTACGA
>JAQFZX010003721.1:0-10893 GCA_034682405.1 Hydroisotoma schaefferi | reverse complement strand
CAAGTAGAAGGAGATTAGTTAGCATGGAAGTACAACCCGCTTTATGAACAACACAATAACTGAATCCCCATTTCCTAATTCCTATCCTCCCAAACAAATACAACCTTTTTTTTATAGGTTCAAAAAATCCCAATACCAAAACAACTAGATTATCTAATTACCTAAGGAGATAAAAGTCTCGGGTTTCATAGCGGGGAGTGGACATTTCGGGGGTTCCAAGATCATTTGTAGAACTATTTGGAAGATGATACTTTCCCATGTGGAACTTCCGGCAGAGATCCCGGACCCTTTGAACCCTGACCGCATTCTCTACCTCGGCCTCCATCAGGTCAGCCTCCTAGAGGGGAAAAGCATACATATCCATCGTTATTCAATCCTGGATGGGGTATGTCTGGGAGGTCACGACCTCTTGGCCAAGACCCTTCCTCCCACTAATAACCTAACGGAAGGTCAAACTGAGCTTTTTTTAAAGAAGTATTATAGCTACACTTTTAGATATACTTACAACAATGGGTGGGTCATTTCCATTTCTATGACCAAGAATTCCCAGCACTTCCCATTCCACGTTTTCGGGATTGTAGGGAATAAATAGGGGAAGTTGCCCAATCCTTTCAACCCCTTCTTCTCCTGTCAATCCAAACTTATCAATTATCAGCTAATCCCTTAGTTGGATATCTAAAAACAAAGTTAGTTATAATATCATAAATTATAACCTGAAGGAGGGCTTGATAAGTGGCATATCCACCAGGCAGCCATCAATCCAACTAATAAAACTAAGCTTATCGGACGGAGATTCCGCCTTAATGCCACTTTCTGCAAATTTAATCCCATTAAATCTTTAGTTAAATATTTTGAAAAGGTTTATTAAAGTTCAGAGTGAGAGACTTATAAGTTGTGCTTGTTTCCCTAAACTAATTTAGCATGGGAATACGAAGGGTCTGATCTGAACTTACACCATGGATGGATGGAACGTGTACATAAATAAGGAAAGCTTTGAGTATGGTCAGGTAAAAGTAATTTTAGACCCACCACTAACCAGGATACTTCAAGGGTTACTTGGTTGGGCATTCTGGGCTTTTATTCCATCCAAAGGGTAATTGTCTAAGGCTACTCACCCCGTCAGACAGGACATATTGATATGGGTCTATGAAGGGCTTTTAATAAGGTGACAAAACTAAAACGGTTTCCTCCTAATAATAGGAGCTGAGGAGGAAGGGAGACTATATTTACAATTAGGAAGGGAATGTCATATTTCCAGGCTGTAGACGTTTGAGTTTTTTGAGCTTTTACCGTTTTTTGAGCTTTTTAATTTTTTGAGCTTTTAGAGTTTTTGAGCTTTTAGAGTTTTTTGAGCTTTTTAAAATTTTTGAGCTTTTAGAGTTTTTTGAGCTTTTTAAGTTTTTAAAGTTTTTGAGGTTAAGTGGCAAAGAACGAACGCTGTATATATTATGACTAAAATTTGATCCGCTATCCAGGCCCCGTAGGCTAATATCATTAAAAGTTGTAATACAATATCGGATTGGTTTATTTTTATGCCTGATGATAATATTGGGTTGATAAACCTTTGTTTTAATGCTCCAAAGAGTAACTTTATTCATCTAAAAAAAATTTTAATTATATGAACTCTGTATAAGGTGTACGAGGGCCTTATCAAAGTCCGAAGGTCTTTGACTAAATAATGAAACTGCCCGACGTAATCTAACATTAAAATATCCATAGGCCTCCAGCGGACCTCGGTTCAGGACCTCTGCTCGTCGAGTAACCAATAATTTGGTTTAAAGTGGTCACAAAACATATTCCAAGTTTAGTTGCCAGGGTTTCAGAACTCATTGTTGGAAAAAGCTACCTCAAAACGCAGCACGGCCGTGGTTTATTGGTCTGTGCCTTGAAATATTCATGATCAGCGTGATTATTATAGAAACCATCAAGTATAGTCTATAGGGTGTGTAAAAGGTCAATAGTAGGTCATGCCGCCCAAGTTGAAGGGTGGTAAAAAGGGGAAGAGGAAGGGGGGCAAGAAGCGAAAGGGTAAGAAGAAGAAGAAGGATAAGAAGGAGGTGGTGGGGCCGCCGTTGCATCACCTGACGGAGTTGTATAACACGCTGAGGTCAAAGGTGTTTGACCTGAAGGGGGTGTTGGGGACGGCGCGGAAGAAGCGTCTTGAAGGATGGTACATGACCCGAGAGATGCTCAACCTCAAGCATGACAATGAGGTCTATCGGGACTATCTCAAGGAAAAAATGGAAGAGGTTAATATTCTCATCCAGGAAATCACGTAATACGGCCATATAAATCAATATACTTTAGTGAATTTTGACATCCTCACAATCAGAAGGGTTTAAGAGGTTTGCGACCATTTTAAGGGCACGTTCTACGGGTTTTTACACATTTCAAGGTCACTTTTTAAGGGTTCTTGTTGGAAAGATAGGTCATGAGGTTTTCAGGCTGCTGGGTTTAAGGGGTTTATCTTTTAAGGGTATGTTGTAGGGTAGCTGAAGGGGTTTTACCCATCATGAGGTCTAATTTAAGGGGTTCTTGAAGACTTTAGATGTCAAGGGGTTGTGGAGTGTATATTTTGCAGTTATTATGAAAGGTCGACCCTATAGGGCTAAAGTCCCCATTGTTTAAAGTTTAAAAGCCCCGTTTATCCCTAAAAATGTTAGGCTTCAGCTTGAGAAAGAGCGAGCGGAAGTAGAGCGATTGGTTCGAGAGCGATTGGAAGGGTACGAGCGACGGATGGTCGAATACAGAAATAGAATCGCCAAGGCCGAACAGGAAATAAACGAGCTCAAGATCAAACTTCAGGAGTTCGAACCCCTTATGTAAGGAATACAAGGGATTTGAGATATTTTAAACGTTCGAAATACCCTAAAAAATGATGAATATTATAGACGAAAGCTGGCCGGTTTGATGGCCCGACTGAGGGAGTTGGAAGCAATGATCCCGGCTGCTGAACTTGAGGCCAATATTAAAACCAGACATTTGAAAAACCAATACCTCAAGTAAGTCTTTGTCCTTTATTTATTAATTACATTTTTTAATTAATTAATTAATTAGGATGAGGGTTTGTTGGGGTTTAGCGAGCGTGCCAAACTGTATAACCACTTGGAGACCGAGTTGTCCAAACTGATTGAAACGATAAGGTCTCATTTAATGCCCATTTTGGCTGACCACATGTTCTTTATGGCTCTGGACAATCGGTGCAACCGCTACGACCTTAGGGCTCTGGATAATGAAAACTTTGTACGTTTAATTAACAATTTAAACGTAGAAAAAGGGTAATTTTAACAGCGTTTTTGAAACTTTCCAGTCGCTTAGTCGGAAGAAGGAACTTCTGTTGGAAAAGCGGAACCGACTCAACATGGAGAAGGAATATCAGAGCATGGAATGGGTTTTTAATGTGGGTTTTTTTATTGAATAATTATGGGTGCAACCCACGGGGATACAAATAGCTTTGGAGGGTGGAAAGGGGTGTGGCTAGGCGGAGGATGCTTAACATGTAATGGATTAGGGTCTTTTGGGCATAGACGCAACCCACGGCGGGGGCACGAGGGGTACAAATATCATTGAAGGATATGAAGGGGTTTGGCTGATCGGGGGCTGCTTAGCATGTAATGGAGGGTGTTTCGGGAATTCGAAGTGGTACATTGGAAAACTAGGGGGTACAGTCAACAGTACCCTTTTACGTACCCCTTGGTTGCTTCTATGGTTTTGGGAATTGCAAAGAGTACATTTCATAGAAAAAGAAAACTAGGGGGTACTGGGTGTACCCTCGTTCGTACCCCCGTGGTTCCACCTGGAAATAGTTTAACTTTAAAAAAGATGACTTCAAAAAAAAGTATTTTGTTTTTTTGTAAAGAAATTGGCTGGTGCGGAAGCGCGTAAGAAGCGAGAGCACGAAGAGTCGCATAGGAAGTTGAAGCCGCCGGGTCCGGAAGACGATTGTGAGTTATCGGTGGCCTTCAGAGCTTATCTTAACAAGAAACTTGGTGACGTTCGGAAGATGAAGGAACGGGAGGTTCGGAACACCCTCATGGCCCAACACAAACAACGCAAGAAGGAAGTTGAGGCTGAGAGGGAGGCTAGGGCTAAGGCTAAGAAGTTGGCAGAACGACGTGAGACTAAATATTTTAAAAGGGAATAATCCGAATTTAAGGAGGAAATATTAGGGATTTATCCATAAGTCCCCCCAGGGAAATATTTTTTATAAAGGTCTCGGGGACTTGGGTTTTACCGATATGATAAAAAAAAGCTTTTGTAATTTACCCATAAACTTCTTTATAAGATCCACGGGGAAATATTTTTATCGGAGGGATTTCTCCATTCTTTATAAGAGCACAGGGGGAATTAATTTCTAAAGGTCTCGGGGACTTTTTAACGGTTTTGTAAAGGGTAAGTGAACCTCTAATGCGGGGAATATTTTATCCGAGGGATTTCCCCATAAACTTTTTTTATTAGATCTGGGAAATATTTTTATCAGAAGAATTTCCCTAATAAGAATAAGATCCCCAGGGAAATATTTTTTCTAACGGTCTCAAAGGGGATTTTTAAGGGGTTTCCCCCACATAAAACGCTTTTGTAAGGGTACGGAAAGCCCTAAAGGTTGAGAAATATATCTAGGGCATATTCTGGAGTTCTTTATACAATTTCTGAATAAAAAAGCCCATGTTATATTTGTGTTTGTGTAGGTCGTTTGTACGGAGATGAGGAGGAAGATTGGGAGGATGAGGAAGATGAGATGGAATATTATGAAGATGAAGAGGGTTTTATCGTACTTGCCCCCTCCGGTCGGATGAAGGAACACAGGTCAATACTGGAGGACCTGAGTGTCCTCTCCATCGAATCTTTCGACTACGACGATAATGATGATAATGACAGGGAGTCGGGGGACAGCGACTCCAGCTCCGGCTCCAGCTATGCCAGCTCCAGCGATGGATCCTCAGACAATGATGACCCTGACGATGACCCCGATGACCTCAGCAAACAGGCTAGTGTGGGGTCGATCAGGAGTAAGGGCGCTGCTAGCAAGAAGGGGGGGAAGAAGAAAAAGGGGAAATAAACCAGCAACAGTTCCAAAATACCAAAAGACATGACATTAATTAGAACGAAAAGAAATAAATAAATAGAGCTTTTACTAAATGAGTAAAATAAATTAAATGATTTTTAAAACGCTTATTAGGTCAAAGTTCGCTTGAAATTCCAAAATAAAAGAGCAGAGTCGAGGCAATATTATTAATAATAATTAATTAATAATAATTAATAATATCCTCTTCTCTCTATAGTTTAATAATTAAAGTCTCTAATAATCTATTAAAACTTGCATTTTGCATACACTATAACAAGTCAGAAGATGGGATTTTGTGTAATCGTGTGTGCGTGTGGTGTGCTTCTGCTTATTGAAAGTGCTAAATAAATGTTCAGCATCAGCTCAAAGCCCCTTTATTTAAGCATGGGGATTCCCTTATCTTTGGGGTTATCATTTGCATATATTATGTAAGTTGTCTCGTGTAGCAGCAGTAGTAGTAGTAGTAGTAGTAGTAGTGGTGGTAGTAGTAGTAGTAGTAGTAAAAGTAGTGGTAGTAGTAGTAGTAGTAGTACTATCAGTAGTATCAGTATTAGTAGTAGTAGTAGTGGTAGTAGTAGTAGTAGTAGAGGTAGTAGTGGTAGTAGTAGTAGAGTAGTAAGTAGTAGTGACATGGCTGATGATGTGGTATATTTTGTGTATCCTTCTCTTACGGGATTTCCTTCTAACTAAAAACCGGCATTCATATAAAAAACGACGACCACCACCATAGAAGAGCTAATAATCCCATTCCATAAGGACCAAACCACTCAACACGTTCCATACAAAAAGTAAGGAAGGATTTTGGATTTATTTTGGATTTATTTTGGATTTATTTAAAGTTTTTAATTAATTTTTATAATTTAGAGACTTCTCAATTAATCTTTTGTTTGTTTACAACTTTTGAACTTCTTTTGTTCTTGAGGTTTAGGCTTTTTAGGCTTTTTTAATTTTAACCGTTATAGAGATTTTTTTTCAGCTGTCAATTTCAATTATTTTTAATAATTTTTTGTAATTACATTTATGAGTAAAGGAGGGATTATTAAGGATTTGTAATTGTAATTGTAATTGTTGAGTTAATCAGGTTTGTTTGAGATTTTTTAGAGATTTATTTCCAATTTAGATTTTAGATTTTAGAGATAGAAGCTAAAAGTAATCAGTTATTTTCTGATAAAGTAATTGAATATTTTTTTTGAGGTGTAATTAATCCTTTACGTTATGTAATTATAAATGTAATTGGTTTAATTATTTTTCAAGGATTCTATATAAGGAGAGTAAAGGTTATCCGGCCGGGGAAGAATAAATCGAGATGGAGACTAGCTGGAAGTTGTTGTTATTATTGGGAGTAATATATTGTGCAAAGGCTGCAGATTCCAACGCTGGATCGCTTAATTCTGGTGGAGATGATCCGGCAAGACTGTTGGTTTCTAAACAACTGCTGAATAAATATGTGGTGGAGAGTATGGATGTGGTTATCAAGTACAGTGTTTACAATGTGGGATCCATCACGGCCACCGATGTACAGCTCAAGGACCCCGGATTCGGACCCGATTTTAAGGTTGTGGGGGGACAGGCTGAGGTCACTTTGGGCAGGATCCCACCCGCTGGAAATGTCACCCATACTCTTGTCGTCCGGCCTATTAAATTCGGATATTATAATTTCACTGCTGCTCAAGTTACGTACAAGTCGGGGGATGAGAGCAAGGAGGTATGTATGGAAATGGCGCTTTTTTTTCAGCGTCGCGGACTTTTTTACGAGCGCCTATGCGCTACAAGGCACTTTTTGCACTGAAGAAGTTTTGGTCGCGTTTTTCTGCTCAGCGACGACGAGTATTATTGCCGAGAAGGAGTTTTGGTCGCGGTTTTTGCTCAGCGACAGGCTTTATTGTCCAGAAGGGCATTCTGGTCGCGTTTATTTGCTCAGCGACAAGCATTTTGGCCCGAAAGGGCATTCTGGTCGCGGTTATGTGCTCAGCGACAGGCCGTTGTGCCCAGAGAGGATTATGGTCGCGTTTTTTTGTTCAATGGCAGGCATTTCGGCCCACTAGGCATTTTCAAAGAATTTCCAAGTCCAGCGTAGATTTAATTAAGCGTAAATGAGTAAGTGAATGATCCGTTTTATTGCAGGTTCTTCAAGGATGGTCTAGTGAGCCTGGAGAGGGATACATTGCACCTTTTAAGGAGTTTGACAAAAGGTTCTCCCCGCATTTGGTAAGTCCTTTTAAAGATTTTAAAAATACAGGAATATGTACAGTTTTTAAACCGTTGAAACGATGTATAGTTGGACTGGGCTGCGTTTGCGATAATGTCGGTGCCCCCATTGGTGATTCCATTTATGCTCTGGCACTCCAGCAAGTCCAAGTACGAAGGGGTTCTTGCAGCCAAAAAGTCCAAATAATAAAAGGACAAACAGATCCTCAGTTTGATATTAACAAACAAATCCATCATGAACAACTAAAAAACCTAACCTCCCTCATTTCATCCAAGAGTTGACCATTTCTCCAGAGTTTTTAGGGTTTTGTGTAAAAAAAATCACTTTCTTTATTTCAAATCTTTCAAATTGTTCCAAGTTTTTGTGCGCTAGAGGAAGAAAGAATAAGGAAGGGGGAAATATTTTGTAACAGTTATAAAATACCATTTTCTTACAAGTTAAATTCGAATTCTGTAATCAATTATTTAGGAGGAAATAAAAAGAGAGAGAGGATTGATGAGGACTTGGATCAGTTTTTAAAAATATTTATTAACTTAAGAAGGATAAACTGAATCTGCAGAATTGGGAATATTTTTATTTAGTAATATCATCACAAAACGCAGTTTATAAAATTGTACTTCTAAAGGTTTTTTTTTGTGTAAAAAGAACGGTTTTAAATGAACGCTAACTTTGATAGAGGAGAGGCTATATATTTTGGTTACGTATTTTAAACTAATGTAATGCTCAATCCCAGTCTTGATTGACGGTTATAACAACAGCGGTGAAGGCGAGGATAAAGAGGAATACGGCAGTCAGGACAATAATAGTATATCTCCACAGTCTGTGGGTGGTTTGACCTCCCTCGTTAAAATAGGTGAGATACTGTAAATAAATGAGAGTTAATTAGCAGTTAACCACACCCACACATGCTAATATCGTAGGCGCAACCAATGGGGGTACGAGGGATCATTTGTACCCCCTGGAATTCCCGATAGACCCCATCCTTATCTTGTTAAGCAGGCCCCACCCCTTCCTATCCTTTAATGCTATTTGTACCCCGTCGTGGTTGCGCCTATGGGTAATAATGATTGCCTTCTTACCAGCATAAATCCACAAGCAAGGAGACAAGCCTTATCCTCCGGAGTGCAGTTGGGAGGGAAGATAACCCCGATAGTTTCTGGATTCTGGATTCTATCCTCGATAAGACCATCATAGCCCTTCCTAATCTTCCCAACCATGGTTGTAGAGTCCGGGAGACAAATGGGGAAGTAGTGGATGTTGAACAATGAGTTTAGAGAAAAGTAGCCCCATTTAGGACCCAAAATATCAAAGAGATGGACATCTTTTTCGTCAATGACTTCGAAAATCGGCCGATTAAAACTGACGCATTGGATCACTCGTCCAAATATCCTGTCCTTTGTTTGGACCATCGTCTCATTAGCCCAGCAGTGACATAGACAGTCTACGCCACACACGCATAGCCTGCAGGTCAAAGGTCGGAGGATGGTCAGGATTGCGCGGCCTTGGGTGTCGAACATTTTTATGGAAAAGGGGCGGCTTTCTCCAAGGCAGCGGAAAAAGGTCGTGGGGCAGTTTACTGCTAGCTCGGCTGCGTAAAATACTCGCAAACCTTCATAGTCTCGGATCTCGTAGTTTGTAAAGGAGTGCAGGCCTGTTAAATCTGTATAAGGAATGGAATAACATATTTAATTCTGGAGGAAACTGCCAAAAAGGGATGATTTCGTACCTTCGGGAACTGGACAGATGTAGAGGGAGTCTAGGGGGGCAAGGGACTCTACTCCAAGTCCGTAGTACGAACTGCTGTTGCCACTTAAACTTTGGTCAGTTTCGGCATCCGACTGAGAGGGGGACTTGTCACTTCTTTTTAGGGAAACAGCGGTGACGCTGGATGAAGAAACGCTGTTTTTGAGAAGAGGAGCAGGCTTTTGTGTAGAAACTGGAAATGTGAGGCGTTGAACTTGAGAAGGAAGTATCAGGGGACCGGGGCGGACTTCGGATTGACCTTCCAGTTGGATTTTAAACGGGGGTCGAGGGCTCTCTGATGGAGGATTTCTTACACCTTGACCTGGAGGATTAGTGGTAGGTTGACGTTTAGCTGGAGGTTTGGGGATAGATCGACCTTGACCTGGAAGTTTGGTGGCAGTTGGTTCTAAAGGATCGTCGACAGTTTGCCATGGAGGCTTTGCTACAATTTTATTTGGAGGTTTGACAGTTTTGTTGTAGTATGGAGAAGGTTGGACATCCTGAAGAATGGGGTTATCAGAAGTGACTGTTGAGCTGGAAATAGACGGGGTTGAACCTGCGGGGAATATTTATTAGATGGAGAGAAAGTTTAGAAAAGGATGAAGGGATTTTGTAAATTTTAAAAGTGTATTTATTTACGTGGTAGCTTTGTCTTATTTTCCATTATTTCTCCAATCCCATCTCAATTTTGACGGCATTTTCCCCACGTAATAGGCAACTTAGGTCAGCTCGCTCTCTTTATTAGATTCCATAGAAAGAAGGGCAAGCAGTTGAAGCGTTTAAGCGTCTCAAGCTTTATACAGGCAACTATGTAACTTGTATTTTAATGTAGAGAATATGTAACTTCAAGGGATTTAGGAAAAGGTCGGAATTTAAAAATAAAGGGACTTTTGTACAAGTATCAACATATCCTTAGTAACAGACTCGGCCGTTTGTAAAATTTCTAGCTGGGAAGGGGTGTGGTTCAGTTCAGCGATCTTCTATGCAAAAAAATAGAGTTGGGGGATGTGGTCAGGTCTACCTAAGCTGGGTGGAGGTTTTATAAAATATGAGAACAAATGTTTACGGTTTTATCTTCATAAATGAGGTTTGTCCTTGTGGACAAAAACTTGATGAGATTTCGGAGATTGTAGACATTTATTGGTTTTATTAAATCTTAGCAAGTATATTTATTTAGAATTAATTAATTAGGATTTGAGGATAGCGTTCTAAGTTCTAGAATATATTCCGGAAGGGTGGCTCATCCGTGATGAGTAGGATGATAGAGGATATAAAGACAATTTTGGAGGGGTACCACTTCCTTAGAACACGTCATGCAGTTATAATCATGCCACGTAATTATATAATAGTTGTTCCAGACCTCTTCCTATCCTTTAACACTATTTGTACCCCCTGGTACCCTCTCGTGGTTGCGCTTATGATTTATTGGCCTATTTGCTCGACTGTTTTCATATAATAATTACTGAATTGCTGGACGATAGAATCTGAAAGGAAGATCAGTATCAGATAAGGACTGAGCTTTTGCTCAAATAACTTTAGAAAAACTTGAAGCTCTCTCCTGTTTTGAAGTTTAGAGTTTTTATTCATTTTGCAGTTTGATTTAGACAGACTTACTTTAGGTCGGTTTGAAAAATTCAGGAAGTTAAATTCTTATGTGATACTTACATGATAATTTCTTAATAATATTTTAGAAATATTTTGTCTAGCGAAATGATTTCTTTGTAATTCCCTGTGAGCTCTTTACTATAGTTAATTATGAGGTAATGGTGTGGCCGAATTGATTACAAAATTACAATTAAGGTATCAAAAGTCTCAACTGTTCGGACCCGCACCGTAGAGGAAGGGGTCCTGGAATTAAAAAAACATATATTTCATC
>JAQFZX010003720.1:0-10894 GCA_034682405.1 Hydroisotoma schaefferi | reverse complement strand
CTTGGACCGGTTGTACACTTTACTTAGCACATCACACAAAGCGGCCGTACTGCTTGGACCGGTTGTACACTTTACTTTGCACATCACACAAAGCGGCTGTACTGCTTGGACCGGTTGTACACTTTACTTTGCACATAGTTGACAGTATTCGTGATTACTTTCCCTGCAAGGTAAAGTATGTGGCAAGATTTGGGTTGTAAAGTAGATTTTACAAAAAGTAATATGGTTAAAAATAGACCTAAGAGTATAAAGGATGAGGACCATTAATATGTTTGGAGGCTTTTTAATGATCGAAGACCACCTTATTAATAGGAATTTGGTAGGTTTGAATTTTATTGGTTTGTAAAATTGAATTACATCATAATTGAATATATTCTAGTATCATAAAGGATCGTTAAATTAGCTGAAAGATAATGAAGTTATTGCATAAGAATTTCACATCTCCCATAGAATCTTCAGAATACATTATTGGTTATTTCTTGCATACGATATTAATAAAAGATAAATAGGTAGTTATAATCCATAATCCATACTACTAAAAACTACTTAAATTGTTGAAGGGAGTCTGCTTGGATTAATTTGGAAGTTTTTGCCCCTTTTCATGGTTATTCCTTCGAACCTCACTTGTTTCTAGCTCGTTACATTGCTAATTAAATTAAAATAACGAAGGAGCAGAAGAAGGTACCACCCAGTCTTGGCATGAACGACGGCGACATATGTATTGTACGCCCTACACTGTTTACCTTCCCTCAACTAACCATAAATACACGAGCTTACTGCATGTTTAAATGTCATGTTTATCCAGAATTCATCATTTAGTCACAAGATATTTACGACTTGACCATAAAACCTATAAAAATGAAACCTAATACCTCGAATGTTAATGTTAATTAACTTAGATCATTGCTATTAAACTCTGCTTTTTCTAAACTTAGATCCAACCCATCGCGAAGCATTATTGCTCGCTCGCAACCATCCATCTACCTTGCTACCTTACATCAAGTAAACAAAATTAAAATGTTCTTGACGTCAGCAAATTGACATTAAAACCAAAAGTAGAAAAGTTCCTTCCTATTGTACAAACGATACCATAGGCAAATGGAAAAATACTGGAAAAGGGGTTTGTCTTTGCGGATTCATCTATAAGTTTAGAAAAATTCCTACTCTATTCATGGCCATTCGATTTCTGAAGCAAGCATACAATTTCTAGAAGGCTTAAAAAACCCTTGCAATGAGCTACGTAACGTACGTAAAATTGGTGTTGACTGAGGCTGGGTAGTTGCACGGTATTTTACAAAGATTCAGATTTTTATTCCACACCTTTCCATTAATTTATTTTAGTAGTCTAAGTCAGCTAAAAAATATGATAAGCTGTTTTTAATTGAACAGCAGATTTTATAGCCGAAAGCTTTTTAAGGCCTGATCTCAAATTGAACTTCAATCTTTCTTCATTACAGTATTTGTTATTATACGATTACCATAACTTATGATTAGTTAAAGTACGCAGAGTGAGTGTCAAGTTTCAGTCCCAACCCAAAGGAATTATTTTCTATAAATACCAAAGTATTTACTCACTGAAACTCGAGCGATTAACTTTCAGGCTCTTTTGACTTCTGGATTAATTAATCCCCAGAGTTTGCAAGTCGTCGACCTTGTCCCACCCAATAATCCTCTTGCATTCCATTGTAGGCAAACCTATTGATAAGCTATAAAGAAGAATCAGCATTATGATTGGCAAAAAGCCTGAGGTAGCATTTGTTATGTGGCATTTTTTTAATGATACTTTTTGTAATCTTAAATAAATTGGCTCAAAAGAAGTTTATAATTCAAGGACCGTTTATTTATTTTATTTATGGGTCAAATGCAACCTTATGTGGTAATATTTGAAGTTTTACTGAAATTTTATTTCCTGATCCGTTAGAAGTGAATATTTAAAATCTTAACATATTCAATAGCCAATTTTAAACCTCAATTTCTTCGTTATTCTTACTTTTATCACGATCATTTTAATTACATAGCAGTAGTAACAGAGATAGGTGGTTTAGGAAACATAAGTCTCTCCCGGAAAGAAACCAGTCCGCTCGGAGTCACACTTGGTTGGGGGGGAATCCGTGAGTCATTTCCGGTGTCTTGCTTTACAGCGGAGCTTACTGGTTCAGAGTTGTCATCATCACCTTTAACTTCAGCAGCTATTGTTCGATCAAGGCACGGGCAAACGAATTTAAAGCACCACTGGTCTCCAAGTCTAGAGTTATGCGTACGGGTTGATCGCTGATAGTTGGGGACATTTGGGTGGGGTTGCACCTCCATATTTCGGTGTGAGGTGGGTACTCTTCCATTTAAGAGCGATCCGGTAGCGAGAGCAGATTGTGGGTGTACGTTGGGTGTACTTGTCTGCCCATTGATATTCGGGTAGTATGAAAGGCATATTGCTTTGCGAATTATGGTAAGCTTATACTCAAAAGGGCTTACAAGGATCACAGAAGCAGATAAAATACCAAACCCTAATACTCTCGTATTATCAAATATTGAACTGTCTTGCCCGTTTAAAGAAAGATTATATTTTGATAGAACAGAGAATAGAATATGGTCCATACTAAAGACCATTAACCCTAGACCAAGAATTAACCCGAAGCAATGGGTTCGGAACTGGCGATATATTTTGCCAAGGAACTTGTGAAAAGTAGACTTAGGTACATTATGAACGGTTGCTTGATTTGTTGTAACGTAAAGAAACCGTAAATTATTCAAAAATGCAAGTCCTGCAGGAAGTAACACAGCATACGAACAAAAACGAGCGTAAAATGTCATATTGAAAACATATTCACGGATCATTTTATCTGAATCGCCAAATAACTTGAGATCACACATTTGAATAATGGAATCAAGTACCGCTTGAAACGGAGATGAAATAAAAAGCCATGCACACAAACAATATGACATAAGCAACCCAAAGCCGGAACAAAGCGAAAGCACGTAGACCAACAAGGCAACCCTAAACAATTAAAAACGGAATTTAAACAAAAATTATTAGTTCACAATTCATTAATTCAACAATGCATTCAAGAGTACCTGATTCTACGACTGAATGCATATCCGGTAGACAGAGTTGAAGAAATTCCAAACGGGACAAGCAGCGTGACATACCATGGTATATCGAAGAGGACCCAAAAGTAGAAGAACACCAACAGGTAGGACAGGACAAAAATTAGGAACCCTTGGATGGAGATACTAGCCGTTGAGACTTTGCAGTCAGCTATAGATTGCTGCGGCCCTAAGTTGCAAGCTATAATTTTATGAAATTAATATCTCATCGACCCATACTTCTGAATTAATGAAACTTCCTCTTATTAAAATAACTATAGCTATAAGTTTCTTACCCGGCATTCTCACGTTGTGTTTTGACAGTGATCCCGAGACTGTCTTGATCTGAAGGATTACCATTAAACAACTGATGGTTCTAGTATTACGCTCGTCATATTTATAGATCTTAATGATGACCCATTCGTCACTCATCGATAAAGTTAATTTAAAGGTTTAAATATAATTGGGTTTGGCATTGGAGTAGAAATCTATGATAACGTCTTAAACCAACAATTAAATAAATCTTCCAGCTTTCTTTGTTTGTGAACCCAGTTTGGGTCAAACATTCATAAACTGGATAAGAAGTAAACTCCTGTGTGCACGAATGGCGAACAATCCGTTCTAAGCTGCGTGGCTGACTGATTTGTTTAACTTAAGGCATTGCATTGTTAGTTTGTTTACTATTTTTCTTATGGATGGAATTGTACCGGAAGATCAGTTAAGTCTTGCGATACATGTAACCTTGGCTAATGAACCTATGACCACAATAGACCCAAACGCGTATGGAACTCACAAATTTACGCAAATCCTATAAGGTCCTCTTCGCGTACAATTCTTGCACAGATAGTGGAAATTGTTCTATTTATGCGTTGTTGTAACTAGGAATTCATAGGTATATAATTTGTTTTACTTGAGCCAAGATACGGACAAAAGATAATTCTGTTAGAAACTATCGTCTGAATAAAGTAACCTAACCTGCTCTATTATGTTGCATACTAATTCGGAACCTTAGGTTTTTGTAGTCCTTAATCAGTTTCCGATTTTAATGGCTGGACGGGAAATACATGCAAACGAAGCTTTCGAATCACCAAGGTACCATAGTAATTACCGTTTTATGAGATACTGGCTTCCTCTCCATGGAGTATCTTGGAATTTACAATATTCTCCACCTCTCGGTGTATGTCTACCACATCGCTAGCATAACGATGGCATCCCTTCGCTACACTAGTTAAGAAAATTTGGGTTATGCATACATTGTGCAACTATTTTTGGATATGACAGTCATTCACGGCTCATAAATGGTTCTATCTATACATAACCATTTACGAGCCGTGAGTGACCATCTTTTCCAAAAATAGTTGCATCAACTCTTTATTTAAAAGCTTAATCTTATTGGGATACTTTCACTGTACTGAGAGCCCATATTTTAGTGTAATAAATAAATAACGAAGTATTTAAACGGAGGTACATTTTTCCATACTATTGACTTGAAAAAGGACCCGAACTTTGTGTGTAATGAATTGGTAAAGTCCAAGGACTCCTTCTGAGACCAAATAAAACAAAGTTACTTATTCAGAGAAGGACACATTCTATTTTTAATAGTGTACAGATTCTTGGTGAATCCTTTTGCTTAAATAGTTCCACATCAAAGATGAGCCTCTTTAGTTCGTTTTTGGGACTTAAGATTTATCATGGCTGCTCTAACACCATCCCAATTTTGCTGGCACTGCAATTCTCCATTACATCTGAATTATCAATGCCCCGATCGGTCAAGAAAAATGCCTTTGCATGACAGAAAACAGCAATTTCGTGATGTCGACCCAGAACACAAAGCCCAGGAAGCAAATAGAATCCAGGAAAAGCAGCGAGCTGTTATCCGAGCTAGGAATGAAGCTGATGAAATCCCAGTGAGTCCCATTTTTCTCTTTTGCATTTAACACTTGCATCTACTCGCATTAGTGCCTATTGATTATTAAACTAAAATGTGAAGTGAAGTATTGTTTTTTGTTTTCAGCTTGATGTAGTTCTAATGGAAGTTGAACAAGTCTTTGATGTCTTCACAGGCTTAAAGTTACGGCTAGACAACTGGGGTCCTCCAGTATTTATGCTTGAGCCAGGTTTGACTGAAATTGCATGCCAAGAATCCTATGAATTCCAAGAAGAAGTTAGATCTCAGATGGAAAGGGCAAGGCTGATCTTGGCTTGTGGCTTCAAGGTTATCTGTTACTAGTTTGCCTATAGTTAATTTAAAATAGCTAAATAGGTTGTCTACACTTTATTTGAGTACGTTTATGAGCTAGTGGTTGTACATATATGATCATGATGGAGTAAACAATCGTTAATGATGGCGTTTGTTATTTCAGAAACTGGAGAGCTTTGGAGGAAATTATCTTGATAAAAACATCTTTTGGGGGAAACTGTCTGACCTGAAGGACGTAAAAAATGCAGTTTGGAACGATTCTGTATCTCGTCGGGACATCTGCAGACGTGTATCTTTCACAATAACTGAGTTTACAAGCTTGTTTGAGAAAATCATAGCCTGGAGCATTATTATATTATCAATTATTCCTTGCATTTACGCTTTATGAAACTAAAGAATTTCTACTTCTGAATTTTGACCGATAGAAAACGGAGACCATATGGAGCATTCTACAGAAGGACAACTAAACCAACGGGATTTCCTTGATCAAGTTATTCGGAGCTACACTGACTGCGTTTCCGGTTTACGGCTGCGAATATTGACCCATGATCAAATTGTAACAAGACTAGAAGCAATACTTCTGCTATCGCACGAATATATCTCTCCACCATTAAGTCAAGAAATCATCCTAATTGAAGATTCTATAAGCCTGCTAGAAGTGTCAGATTGTAACGATGAACGAACGCCGGGTAGGCCATCAATAGCAGTGGACCTTAACGCAGTTGAGCAACTGCTTAACATGAATTTCAGATTAACAAACATTTCTAAAATTATCGGCGTTTCCATTCGATCTCTTCACAGAAAGATGTCTATGGCCGGGATCTCGGTAACTAAACTATCATTACACATGTTACAGGCAAAATATGAGGTGATTTATAATCCTACATGAGTTTTAATTCTAGGCTTCTGGATCTTATACGACAATAACTCGAGAGCAGCTTTCAACCGTCATGATTGATATATTACAAAATTTTCCGAACACAGGATACAAACGGATGCATGGGTTTCTTTTAAATCGAAATATCAAAGTGACGCAAACCCGGATTCGGGAGATCATGAGGGAAGTGGATCCTGATGGTGTTTATCAACGAACAACTGAAAATAGGGCTATCGTCAGGAGGCTCTATTACGTGAAGTATAGCAATTCTATGTGGCATATTGATACTAATATGAAATTAGTCAGGTTTGTGACAACTTATGTCTATACAAAATTGTTATTGCAGGATGGCACTTTGGCAAGGGATTTTTAATAATTTTAGATGGAAATTTGTGATCAGAGGCGGAGTGGATGGAAAAAGTAGAAACTGTGTGTATTTGGAGGCTGGAACTGATAACAGAGCAGAATCAAACCTTAAGTCGTTCAACTCGGGTGTGGAAAAGTACGGGATCCCGTTAAGGTGTCGGTCGGACAAAGGTGGGGAAAATCGCTTAGTTGCCGAATTTATGCTTAGGTCAAGAGGTCTTAACCGGGCGAGTCACATTTGTGGGCGATCTGTTCACAACCAGAGGTGTGTGCAATTTTTTATATGGGTAGAAAGTACACGGAAAACAGATACTGAATTAACTCTTTTCAGGATAGAAAGATTTTGGCGAGATGTGTTTTATGGATGTTTGTCATTCTACAAGAATGTATTTATGTGGATGGAACATAACCTCATGCTTGATGTAGAAAATCCCAACCATCTCTATTCTTTACATTACGTTTACTTACCACGAATTAATAGACACTTGAAGGAGTTTATGGATGCATGGAATAGTCATCCTTTATCGTCTGAAAGAAACTACAGTCCACAACAACTCATGCTTATCTACCTACCTCCTGCTGACTATGACATGATCATGTCCGAGGTAATTAAAATATGCAGTTTCATATAAGCTACATATCATAATACATAAGCGTTTAATTTAAATTAATTAGATAGATTTAAACGGGGAGCTTATTGTAAACGACGATACGGATCTGGATTTCTCTTAAACAACGAAGATAGGGTTAACAATCCTCTACCAGAAGCTTTGACTCTGAGTGAAGGACAGTGCCAATTAATCCATCAAATTGACCCCCTGCAAATTTCGGACTGTTTTGCAACTGAAATCTTTCAAGCGGTCGTAGCATTAACTATTTAGCATAAACTTTATTTGGTCTTTTACAAAAAAGGTAATTGCAAAAACTAACGTTAACGAGATCTCGTTGGAAACAGGGTATGAATTTAATTAGAGTTCGTTTGTATCTATTACGCCTAGTTTAATTCAACATAAAATTAATTTAGCCCCGAGATCTCGTGAAAATAAATAAATTATACTCCTCCAAATCCTCCAACGTCCAGACACGAAATAATAGTGCTTTTGATGATTGAATCGGGCATGCTCGTTGGTATTTCTATTTTGTTGAAGCAAGTATGCACAAAAAAGTCATGTTCTCCAGTGTCAACCACTAATTTTTCATTGGTAAGCAATGGCCATGAGGTCCAGTATAGAAGAAGTTTTTTAATTCCGTTGGGGTCTAAAAATCCAAAAACTCGGATCAATAATATACAAATAAGGAAAGCCACATACGCAGTATTAATTATCAAGAATACCTTCCAATAAGTCCATTATGATGGACCTGAAGATGGCCTTCATTCTGTCTTGCTCATCCCCCTGGTAAATTATGTGGTCAAATATAGTCTCCAAACTATAGCTACGTTCTGAAGTAGGCGGAAATGCTACATCCCAAAGGTAGGGTCGTGGAGAAAGAAATGCCAAAATCTCGTGATCACGCAGGGCTCGTTTTATGTCCTCAAGTTGGGATCTCCTAGAGTCGATGACATTATGTATGATAAGTGCATCTTTTAGAAATTGACTGTTTGCGTAGGATAACTCTGCGTTAAATCCGGCGATCGCGGCCTGCTCTGCGATGAGTTGCATCCATTCGGCGCTTAGTACTTGATCTTTCGAAATCCACTGTGACTCAATCTGTTTGAAATATTATAAACAGACTTTAAAATGTTATTAAATATGAGTGCATGCGTTTTGAATTTTCGGCCTTACGAAGTCAACAACCTCTCGGACTTCCATGGATGTGACATCTTTAATGGGGATAACGAATGGATGTTGCGAATCTATTTCGTTCGAAAGTAAGTATTCGACTATGGTTCTTGATAGACCATAAGCGCCGACTCCAGTATGAATAAGTGAATGAGCCAGCAGTTTCCCTATGGATTTGAACACTCCAGATCGAAGTAGACATGCATCTAAACTGGGCAGTAAATGGCCATCGACTCCTTCAAAAATAGAGAATCTTCCGTTATACTTCTCAGTATTCATGGCTGTGAGAGCTTTATGGAAATATTCTCGTGTTAAACCTCCGAGATCTCGGCCTAAATAAAATAATTTTATTAAATGATTACTCACATGAATAATCGTTTATCTAGGGAATATGCTTTTTTAGGTTTATACACATCTTAACGTTCGGAATGTAGTAGGTTTCATCTTTTAATTTACCTATTTCAAACATGAATTTCACATGCGGTTTTTGGAAAAGATTAAGGGACTTGTCCTTGAGGTACATGCCGAGAAGTGACTCAAAAAAATCCTCTCGGGTCATTAATATCGGCTGAACTCCAGGATGCTTAGCATAAATCCGGATCCGGAATTGCTCCAGTGTTAAAATATCTGTAAAAGTAAATATATTTTGGTATTATGCTGTTCTGATAATACAAATTATAGTATTTACTTACCATCAGCCATGAAATCTGTGCTTTCGAATCCATGCAGTTCAGAATGTTCGATTTCTAAAGCTGCTTCGTCCCTTTCTCTGCCAACTGTCCTTGGAACTGTGGTGTGCTCCGAATCATCAATTAGAGATACATCCTGAAGGGATGAAGTTCTCGTGCTATTAGAAACTCTACCCATTGGCTGTCTTGTAGATAATGATAAATTGTCCTCATGAGTTGTGTCCATCAAATTACTGTCGTCACCATGGTCAGGCCTGCATATTTCAGTTGAACAATTGTTTCATTTAAATAAGACAAGCAGGCGATCGCCTTTTATATTAATACCTCTCTGCGATTTCGGAGTCTGCAATTACAATGCTACTGCTCAAGTGCTCATCCTCATCCTCATCCTGTTTGGAATGTCATAACAAATACATACATTTTTTAGTTTATCTTAGCGACAGCTCTTGTAATGAAATTGTCTCTTACAAGGAACAGCTTTGTCAATGGTCTTATGTATACGATGCCAGGTCGCAACGGAATGATCAATGAAAGTGGAGGAATGGATATGTTATGAACCAGTCTCAGTAAATTCTTCCCATGTCCTGACCCGACACTTCTTAAGAGTTCAAATTCAACGTTCTCCAGTTGTGGAAAACACGACACGATATCCGTCCTTAGTCGACTGGACGACGCTCCAGTAACTAAATGGGAACAGAGTTGTACATTGCAAAGTGTGAGTAGTTTAAAATCTTTTGGGAATGAATTATATTTACCTGTGATCACAGATTTGTCTCCGATCCCCTTTTCTTGAAGATAAGCTTTTTCGCTCACTGATGGTGTGGTAGTATCTCCAGGGCCGTTCAAACAAAAAAATCTATGGGTCCATTCCCTTTCAGGGACTGCCGACCGTCTTCTTATTCCTCTTCTATCCGTTGAGTAAGGGGAGAAGATACTTCTGATTTCTAGATTTGGGAATTGGAATGAGTTTTGGAAAGTCGCTTACATAGGGGACTTAGAAATTAATTTAATTACCCTGTAATCCACGGCTTCCGGATGCTACGGGTGTTGTAGAGGTTGAAGGTCGTCCATCACTTATTCTGCTCTCCATATTTCGATTAAAAAACGGACCGGAAGTAGATGATGCACTATGATATCTTGAACCTTCGCTTGCAGCATCTTGAGACTGCAGAGTCGAAGATGTTAGTTCCGACCGCAGATTAGTAGGCAGGGATCCCTGAGGTGTTCCTCTAATTGCATCCACTCGGCTCGGTCCTGTATAAAAAAGGCACTGTTTTATGGTTTTTTTAGCCTATCACATTAACAAAAACATTAACAATTACTCTTACCTGCGTTCACGCCCTGGGTTGTAGTATTTCTTTCTCTAGCGATTTCCAAAGCTCGGAGCATGAGCGATAGAGCCCTCTGCTCAGTTGCTGACAAATCAGTCATACTTTTAATATTTTTATAAATATTTAGTTTCTTTGACTGTGATCACAGAAAACTTTCACTAGAATATTAATAATACAAAGTAAAGCGTACAACCGGTCCAAGCAGTACAGCCGCTTTGTGTGATGTGCAAAGTAAAGTGTACGACCGGTCCAAGCAGTACAGCCGCTTTGTGTGATGTGCAAAGTAAAGCGTACGACCGAACCAAGCAGTACAGCCGCTTTGTGTGATGTGCTAAGTATAGTGTACAGCCCACCCAAGCAGTACGGCCGCTTTGTGTGATGTGCTAAGTATAGTGTACAGCCCACCCAAGCAGTACGGCCGATTTGTGTGATGTGCGAAGTAAAGCGTACGACCGAACCAAGCAGTTTTGGCAGCCTATACGCCTCATACAAGGGTACATTCTACTCACTCGTTTAGATACGAATCTCTCTCCTGGCTAAAAGTTGTATTTCACAATAATTGAGGT
>JAQFZX010003719.1:0-10896 GCA_034682405.1 Hydroisotoma schaefferi | reverse complement strand
TCTCGTCTCATACTGCCTCTTTCTACATATCAAAGCCTCTCGTCTCATCCTGCCTCTTTCTACATATCAAAGCCTCTCGTCTCATACTGCCTCTTTCTACATATCAAAGCCTCTCGTCTCATCCTGCCTCTTTCTACATATCAAAGCCTCTTGTCTCATCCTGCCTCTATTTAAATTTCAAAGCGTCTCATCTATTAATTTGCCCTTATAATTCCCTCTTGTTGTTTTTCTAAATCCTCCTCAGATATTTTCCCATAAAGAAATTATTTTAGATATTTTCCCCATAAAGTTCCACTTAAAAAATATAATTCCCATATCTTACTCCAATTTAACGGATTATTGGAAATAAAATGGAAAGGCTAATGTCCCCTAAATAAATACCGTAATTTCTAAAGTTCGTCAACAGAAAGATCGGATGAGAAAAACCAGTTGGGAAGTTGGTAAAAGGAGTTAAAAAAATTACACGCACAATTCCCTACAAAGGACAAAGAACTTTAATAGGAATATGGACTTATGTAAAGGCTAATTGGTCTAGGTAAATAAATACGTGGGAGTTGACTTATTTATGACTTTATTGTTGTTTAAAAATAGTATAGGAATTCAATAAAAGGGTAAAAAAGTATACGCCGGACTCCCTCCGGTAGTAAATATCCCTTTGGAGGTTAAGTAGTCATAAAAAAACTAGTATATCAACTGCAACTAACTCCTGCACAAAGAGACTCTAACTACCGAGAAAACTTTCTAAAACGTAACTTTGGTTTAACAAGATGAAAAATGAAAGCAAAACATGACAAGAATTATATTCCTAAAAAGATTAATGTCCGTGTAGTTGAGTTTTGCAAGCATTAAAAAGAGTGACAAAAGGCTGTTGAGTTTGTAATAATATTCTTTTATATAAAAAATAAAAAATAAAAAAGGGGTTCATTTCTTGTAGAGGTAATATAAAAAACTGCTGCGTGATTTGATTACAAACGGCATTAAGTAAAGTAGCGACTTTAGTAGTTCCTGATGGAGTTTTTTATATTGGGAATTGGGATTGTGGGAAATGCAGCAGGAATTTAAGACAGTTTTAAGAGGCAGGGAAGCGTAACCCACTAAGTGTTGTTTGATTATTTATTAGATAACCTTGCAACAGGGAATCAATCAACCGGAATAAATATATAAAGGAGTAGCTTGTAACATTCCCTTTTGCGTAACAGAGAGAGAGAGAGAGGCTGCAGTCTAAAGACCTAAACCTTCTTAAGCCATTTTCTGTTGATCAAGGAAAGATACAGAGGTCTGTGATTAATTGGCAGAAGTTGAGTGAGGTTTAAAATGTGAGGATGGATGGAGCTGAATGAACAGCCTTAAACTTCAGTTTTTATGTAAATGAGCTAATAGATTTCTTAGGTTGGTAGGAGTCAGGAGAGAAATAAATATTGGAAGAAGGGGACAGTGGTCAAAGCACCTTGTTGTTGTTGTTGTTGTTGTTGTTGTTGTTGGATCTCCACCTGTTTGTCAATCTGTATTTCATATTTGGTCTACGTCTTTCTCGTACTTTTTGTCCATCTCGCGTCAGTTGTCGTTGTCCAGTTGTTGGGGGATGTGGAGGTCGGGAGGAGGTGACCAATGGGATTTTAAATCCGAACCGTTTGTCTCTATAATTAGGACCGTGTTGGGTGAAGGTTAGTCTGTCGGGGTCGGGTCGTTCATAAGGTCGGGAACTGTAAGAAGAAGAAGAAGAAGGGTCGTCGGGGTCGGGTCGGGGAATGTAAGAAGAAGAAGGGTCGTCGGGGTCGGGTCGGGGAATGTAAGAAGAAGAAGGGTCGTCGGGGTCGTCACTCTCGGTAGGGTGATGATAGTGGATTGGGGGAATGTCGTCATGTCCTCCTTGGTGGTGGTGGAAAGGGGGGTGGTTTATTATTAGGGGACTGGTGTCTTCGGGACTTGGACGAAGACTATTGTGTTCATTATGTTCATGTTTTGATAGGGATTCTTGTTTAATTTTAACGTCGGGAGAAGGGGCATAAAATACGGGGGGACCGGGGGGATAGTCAAACAGGATGTTTTGATGAGCAGGAGGAGGATTCAATTTAGATACCTTAAGGAGGATGGGACGGGTGTCGTGGATCCCGGGATGTCCTCCGCCTTTACACACACAAAAAATATACATCTTTAATATTTAAACACCGTATCTCCTGTTTTAATCCCACTGGGGAATTATTGTTTACAAGGGGATATTCATAGGACACTTTAGAAAGATGGGAGTAGTTTTAGGTAGGGGGAATTATTATAGGGTGGGTGGTAATTAAAAGGGGGAACTATAGGGTAATTAATAGAGTAATAATAATTAATTACCATAGGAAGAAGAAGAAGGGATGGGATACTTTTCCCGTACTGGCACTTCTGTAATTAAATAAAGTAATTGTGATTATATTATTTAATTACAACTCGGGGAAGTTGAATGGAAGTTATAGTTATATTCCATCTCTCTCAATTAGTAAATATATTAATATAAATTTAAAAACATGGAGAAATGTATAACCTGAAATATATTCCACCCGTTGAGCTTCATAAGGATCTCTGTTTAATTTAAGAAATATTAATTAATTATAATTAGCCACAAAATATCATTTACAAATAATTTAAATCATAATCCTCGTCCATACCACGCAAAGGAGGAGGGGTATAGCTAAAGGCGTCGTATGGACGAGGATTTATAGGGAATACTATCCTTTGCAAAATTATAGTTCCGGAATATTATCTGGACTAGATAAGGGGGGGTTTTTTTTCAGGTAAAGGATATCGGGTTCATGGAAAACATGACATTATTAATTATAGAAAACAGGCTTATCCCTCCGCAGATAAGGCAGCATTAGATAAGTAACCAATTAATTGTACAAAAAAAACAACTTACAAATTGGAAGAAGAGTGATATCTTATTCCGGGATCGGTATTTTGTCCATTTGATACTGAAAATAATAATTTTGTAAATTCATCAATCACCATTTTTAATTAACTTTGGCATTTTTATTGAGTATATATATTCCCAGAAATATCTACGCTCACTATACTTTACTCATTAGTTAACGGGAATTAAGACTTTATTGAACGCTGCTGCATGGAACGCAGTAATAAAACGCTTTTGACAGATAAGCATTATGGATAAGCAGCTTGATATTCAACTAAATAATAATTGCATAAATCCCAAGTCCATCCTCAATTGTAATAAGGAATAATAAATGATTAACTTTTAAGACTACAACTTTTTCCCAAGTTGAGGTAAAAGGGATTAATTATAAATAAATAAATAAAATGATTGTGTGTGTGTAAATCGGAATTGCACATCTTCAACCTTCCCTTTTTATGGATAAAGAAGAGAAGGTGTTGTTGAAGTTTGTTGGGGTTGTTGTGAAATATCAAGAAATAAATGAAATCTCTATATTCTATTCCTCCCTCACCTTTAAAGGTTTACATGGGATTTAAGGAATTATTATAAGCATTAGCATTTATTCCCTGTCTCATCCCTTTTACTAAAGTTGAAAAGGACTTGAAAGGACATGGGAAGTTTTTCATGAGGAGATAAGACAAATTATAAATAGTTCATGTGTCTTTGTAGTCCGATTTATATTTATAAACAAGAAATCATACTTGGCAGAAGCTATAACTAATTGTAGGTTAAACTCTGGGAATAGTTGGTTAGAAAAACGTAGAGTTGTTAAATATTGAAAATACGTCTCCATATTTTGGGATGGAAACAACTTATTAAGATTTCATACACAATCCTATTTATGCAACGTCAACAACAACTGCTACGCTATATCCTCGTCCATACGACGCGTCAAATAGCAGTACGAGGGGCCTCTCTACTACTGCTACGCTAAATCCTCGTCCATAAGACGCATCAAATAGGAGTTGTTCCTCTAATTATGTTACATTTTAAATGTTAAATGAAGGGCCTCTCCATTTTAGTTACGACAGAGAGAGGGTGCAGTGTGTGTCATTAAAAAGGTGTAAAAGGTGAATATGTCTGTATTTATTTGATGGGAAGATAGATATATAAAGGGAAGATTATGGGTAGTTGGTATATTTTTATTAGATAAGAAGGATGATGATGGAGTAAGATGATGATGGGTGGATTTCCCTAAGTTCCTGGGATGATTGCATAAGGGCCGTTACAGGGATTTCTATTCAATCATCCTCCTCCTCCTATCTTTTTTTTTAAAGATTATAGTGAGATGATGACGATGTTTTTAATAGGATGTGGTGGATGGAGGGATCGTGGTCATTATTTAGATGGTGAATCATTATGGAAAGTGAAATGATATGATGATGATGATGGAGGTGTGTAAGGGATATAGGAGGAAGGAAGGGAGGGGGATCATTCACACCAATTCAATTGATCCAGTTATACAACTACACATACCAAATAAACAACAGGATAATGATCTACAAAAATTAATGAGATGATCTAGTAATAATTACTTCCAACTGCAGTAATAATCAGTACAAAAGTAATAATCCCTTGTGGTTGTGAGGTGACGACAGGGTAGTTCATTTATGGGATTATATCCTTAACCACAACTACCGGATGTACTATCCCTATATACAATATATATATAAACCCTTTAAAAAAGGGGACCCTTTCAAAAAGTAACCCCTTCAAAAAGAAGACCCTTTCAAAAAGTAACCCCTTCAAAAAGAAGACCCTTTCAAAAAGTAACCCCTTCAAAAAGGAGACCCATCTCGAAAATAGTCCCTCTGATAGTACCCCGTCTCTAATGCAAGTTAATAAATTTTTGTTGATTTAGATATTCCGTATTATTCTGCCTATTTAACAGTAAAATAAAGGTATGATAAAATAGTAGCCCCCGGGGTGTTAGTAAATAAGGATGTTAGGTTAAATGACCTAACAATATGTCAAATAGAGAGTGAGAAACCGTCCCCTCCTGCTCCAACTACCTTGGACTAGGAGCCAGGTAGGTAGATAGATATAAGAAGGTGTAGTAGTAGTTGCTAATAGATTGAGATGATGATAGAAGTAAGAAGTGAGTAGTGTGTGATATTTTGATAAGGAATATTTAGGTTATCATCATCTTCTTCTTGCACACACAGACAGACACAACCAACTCTAGCATAACCCTCAACATCCACACACACACACACACACAGACACACGACATTGCAACAAAGGGTTGTGGGATCTGACTGAGTTTGCCAATATCCCCCAACCCCGTGTCTAACACGGTCATGCTACACCCTACCCTAGAATATATATATTACCAAATATTACAAAACTCTCAGAAGAATATTCCCTTTAATAATTACATGTAAGAGTTTAACAATTATTTTGTCATTACTATACACCACGTTTACTAAACCCTATTTACTGTAATAATTCCCCTATGGAATTATTATTTAGAAGGACCATTCAAAAAGGATCAACATGGGTAAGGGTCTATCCGACGCTGGATATAGTACGGGAGCTGATTTAGCATTACGAGATAGGCTACGACGAGATGCCCTATGCTAAAAAGGCCGGATTGGTCCATTTTGAGCCAGGCCGAATCCCTTTATCCTCTCAGTTATGCTTTTAATTAATGTTTCCTAACGAAAGCATGGCTAAACCCTTTCATAAACACTCAGGACTTTTTATTATTAAAAAAGCGTATAATAATTGAGTTTTGTAAGTGTTAAAAATACAAAGAACTGGGCCGTAGTAGGAGTAGGAATAGGATATTAGTAAGACTGTAACAAAGCATGATGATCAGCAGCAGAATTGAGGAAATGGACAGACTTTATGTAATAAATGGATGAATGTGTAATTATTCGTGAAATAATAATTGACTTTGTATTGGAATTGGTTGGAGGTAGTATAGTTTAGTTTATATATAAGATAATAAATATAAATATAAATATTGCAACCACCAATCCTTCCTTCCTCGCATCATTACCACCATGCATGCACCACCACCACCTTCATCATTATATAACAAGACAATAAGTAGATATGTGTAGGAATAATAATGGAATGGAATGGTGTAGTAGGAGCGGCCCTCTTTTTTTGTTTCTTAAATAATAATAAGGCTTGTGTGTGTACTGTTGTTGTAGTTATAGTAGTTGTAGTAGATGCAGTTAGTAGTGGCTAAAGTGGTTATATGTAATGATTTGTATTGGAGATCTCGTGACAAAATGGATATAGAGGAGGTATAGGTGATGGTGATACACTGGTCCCCATTTCCGGTTCTTAATTTAATACCTAAAAACAACCAAACCCTAAAAGACCCAATACTCAATTCTAGAGAGAGAAATATATCTCAACTATAACTCTTGTTATAAATCCCAATTGGAATGGAATATTGACCCCAATAATCCTTGAAAAACAGATAGTTGCCGTAAAGTGGCTAATCAAAGGGGAAATTATGATGATTTGAAGGATGTTAAACATGGGAGGGATAGGGTGGGTTAACATGTAAAGGATGTATTATATATAGTAACGCGGGTGGCTATTATTCCCGTCCTTCCGCTACTAAATAAATAAATATTCAACCCTTTACGATGTTTTACTTTTAATCTGGATGGCTTATTTAAGTGGATTATGATAATTTGGGGTTTAATAATGGATTGGAAAACAAGGTAAATTACCCTAAATCCTCGGCCATATGCTGCGGCTTATATGGATAAAAAAAGATTTTGGAAGGAAGTTTAACACGAGAGAGATATCCCTTTTAACATGTAAAAGATAGGAGGGCGGCATAATTAACGAGGGCAGCATATAGGTGAGGATTTAGGGTATGTGAGTGGGTTTTTCTCCCAAGAGAGAATAATGCTATGCTAAGGATGTGTACTAGAAACGGATTCCCACAAATACAACGGTTTTTTTTATAAATGTTGAATGTGGATTACAATAAATTAGGTTTAGGCTAATTTATTTGCTCTTCACTCACTCAGTCTTGAGACAAAAGGAGACCTTTTCTACTTTTGAAATAACTGTCTCTTTTTATAGTAGAAATAAAGTCAAGGTTTAGTGGAAGTTGGAATTAGAATTAGGAAGGTAAAGAATTGAGTGTGTGGGAACCTTTGTTATTCTCTACTTTTTACTAGTATTAATTATAGTATGGAAATATCTTTTTTAGAGGGTCAGTTTTGAGTGGAATAAACTACATAAACTTAATAACTATTATTATCTCTTGGCTTATTCTGCTCTTTAGTAATAAAATAACAAAATATAGGAAGAATATATGACAGTTTTTTAGTTTTTAAGCTTTGTAGGAGGAATTCATAGTTTTGTTTTTGTTGGTTACAGAAGGGCTACCTCTTGGAGGGTTTTAAAAATTGAAATGACACTTTTATTCCAATTCCCGTCCATTCTAGGTTTTAATACATTTAATAAATGGAAAGTAAAGTGGATCTGGATGGATGGATGGATGGATGATTATAATTAGAGTTTAATAAAAGATTATTGAAGGTTGATTTGCTGAGGGTTAAGGGTAGTGGATCCTTTAATATTTAATTAAACATCTTGAAATATCAATTAAACTGTCCTACAGAAGGTCTATTTATTATATTTCTAAACGGGCAGAAATGAGTTGTTGAAAGGTGTGGTATAGCTGCTCGTCCTCTAATTATTTAGCATGACTTGCACCCACACACAACATTTAAGGTTGGTTGGTAAAGAAGATGATGGGGGGATATTAAAGGTGATAGGATAATTCTGTCATCAACAAAATAAAGAGCTATTAAGTAGTAGTAGATCCCAGTCATAATCCTAACTCTCTAATTGTACGTTTATTTATGAATGAAAGTAAAAGGGGGATTTTTCATGGGATTTTTCTAAGGAATCCCGGACAGATTGGCTAAACCCAACCCAGTTACCCTAAATCCTCGTCCATATCCTGCGGCTTGTACATGCAAGAAACGATGTTTTGAAGCGTTTTTAACATGGAAGGATTAACACCCCTTTTAACATTTAAGGGATGGGGTGTGCGGGTTAATTAACGAGGGCGGCGTATGGGTCAGGATTTAGGGTAGAAGCTACACGTTTATTTCTTCTTCTTATTATTATTAAACTTCCTCATGGGGACGAGGGGAAGAGTGGGGATGTCTCAATTACACATTTTTAATCCTTCTATACGAACTTATTAGTATTTTAATTGGGATAAATTGAATGTCAGCAGAATTGGAATAACTATATATACCTATGTAGAGTAGATGTTTATTTAATATTCCCATTTGGCTAATGTTTATTTAAAGATGGTGATAGTCAGGAGTTAATTATCCTTTAGACCCAGAGGCAGAGAGGACTATATATATACTATCTTGCAAGTGTCTGACCACACAACAGAGGCTAAAACTCTAAATAAGATACCGTATTTGTTGAGAGTAAAGTGTAAGATTTAATAAAGATTTATCCTAAGACATAAATAATAGTTAAGATAAGGAAGGTGTGTTTGTTGGAGGGAGACGGTGGGAGCACCTTATCCTAAAATATATCTAACTTTGCAATAATACCAACCATAACACACAGAATTAATAATAACTTTCCCTTGTAATTTTAAGAAAGTGACTGACCATCTCTTCTCTTCATTCTCTAATTATTTATATTTATTTATTTATTTATTTATAATACTCTCTACCTACACATCTCTTCATTTACACACATTCCTTATTTACCACTTTACTACCCTACCTATTTATTGGGTTATAAACTATTTCATGTGGGGATATTATTATTATTATTATTATTATTATACGCATTTTAAATATGGGAATGGAGGAATTATTATACAAAGTTATTTACGAAGGTTGGAGGATTACACTACTGCCAGGATAAAATTAGTTAAGCTGGATAGGAAAGGACCAGGTTTAGAAAAATTAGAAAAATTAAATAATATTATATATTCCCTTTTGTAATCCTAATCTAATAAGTAATGGGGAATTATTACCGGAAAGTAGAGAAGGTGTGATTTTGAATGGGACAATAGTACACTGTCTGTTTTTATAGAGAGGAGATTTTAACCCTGAAGATGAAATGGATGGAAGAGATGAGCCATGATTATTAATCCATTTCATTGGAATTAATAAGTAATTATCCCAGATTTAGCTACAAAATATGGGTTTGAAACACTCTCGGTTTCCATAGTAACTGAGGAAAGGGTTCTAGGAGGGCTCAACCCGACAACTAATCCCTTTAAAACTGGCTAAATGAATATAGGGCATGACCTAAAGTCCTTGTGAATAAAAATACGGAATAATAAACCCCCCTTCCTCCCCCTTTTAATTAATTCCAGAGATTAATAAAGATTTATTAAAAGTTGTTGAAGGAAGTTGGCAGGAGAGAGAGAGAGAGAGGTAATTGTAATTGTAATTAATTGGACGAAACCTAGCTACTTACAATCCATCAAGAAACAGGCTGTCAAAACCGCATGAACTAGTTTTTTTTATAGCAGAGTTATTTTTTTTTTACAATCAGTTTGTCTCTGTAATTGGGTTTTTTTTATGGAGTAAAAAATAAATGGTTAAGGAAGTATTATAGAATGTATCGTCTATAGGGAGGACTGACTACTACTCCTACTCGTCGTCACAATCACGGACGGATCCTTCCTTCCTTATTATACATAAAATAATGTGGGATATATTAGGGGATTATTAGGGATAATTACACAAGAGATCGTTTGGTGATTGGTACGACAGGGATCCTATTCTAAACAAATTGTACCAGCAATACTACGAATTCTTCTTCTACTACTTCTACTACGAATTCTACTACTACTACTTCTACTACATCTACTACTACTACTATTACTACTACTACATCTACTACATCTACTACTACTACTACTACTAATCTATCAAGATAATTATGGAGAAATAGTTGAGTGGATTGATGTTGGATTAAGTGACATATTTATCCTACATTTACTATTTTTTCTACCCTTTTTACGTAAGGAAGGAGTGAGAAATTAGCCCGAGTTTTGTGTAAAATAGAGAGAGAGAGAGAGAGAGAGAGATCCTCAACAAGTTTACCTAGTTTTATTTTTACCAAGACTCACTCACTTTATGCTCATGAGTCCAACTTAGAAATAGGTTGTAATTAATTTCTGTAGATTCATGTTTTATTTCCGATTGTTGTTGTTGTTGTCAAGTAATTACATTACTTTATGAGATATTGAACAACTCGTAAGTTATATTTGGATAAGGCAGAAGAGATAAGAGAGAGAGAGAGAGAGGGTTACTTACGGGGTAATAGTAGGGAGGATAGGGTTATCCAAAGGGATATCCATGGATGGCTCATCCTTTTTAATTATCTGTCTAACTTGACCCAAAGGTCAGAAAATGATTGGAACTAAACAAGTGTGATGGTTTCTTGATAAGATGATAAAAATGGAAGGGAGTTGGACATGTCTTGGAGAACTCTATCTACTCCCACCACTCTCGCCGCACACTCGATAAGCAACTGAGACTACCTCACTCAGGCCAAGCAGGAGGATAAGCTTGCTGTCTTATCTTAAAAAAATAACACCCTCCTTACAACCACCCTTATCATCATCACAGTCCCAACAACTAGTAATACTACTACGTCTATATACAACGCTCCTACTGCTGCAAAGCGTTTTAAGGGAGGCAACCCTGGGGGCCAACACTTTCCCTATTCACTTGCCCTTTCATTCACATACATCTACTACTACATCTACTACTACTACTACTACTACTACTACTACTACTTCTACTACTACTACTTCTACTACTACCACCTATAGTTTTATTCCACCCTTCCTAAATTTATGGAGGTAGGTAGGGGAGCCCAAGGAGTATGAATTAAGGTAAATTATTATGGCCCATGCCCAACTACTACTACTTCCGGTTGCTGCTACGACAAATTGTTCATGTTTAAGACAAGAGAGAAAGATGTAGTGG
>JAQFZX010003718.1:0-10898 GCA_034682405.1 Hydroisotoma schaefferi | reverse complement strand
GGTTTAATTCACCCCTACCTTTTCATGTTATAAGTCATACCAGAAGGAAGAATCATTTCGGGGGGGGGGGGGAATTATTTTGGGAAGTACGGTATTTCTTTTCATTGCAATACATTTTGCCCTAAAGCAGAGCGATTGACGGTATCATTTGACGAAGTATCATTTGACGCGGTATTTTTAGACGCTGTGTTTCATTTGTCCTGCACCCGTAGAAGATGGTAAAGTTAAACTGTAAACTCGGTCCTAAGTTTCTGGATGCATGCAACTTTGTATTTAAAAAATCTAAATTAAATACTTATCGTTCAATTTCTTTTTAAAATGGCTTATTTTGTAGTGGAAAATATTACAGTGATGAAGGAAGGATTTATTGTAGTTTTATAGTGGTTTATCACAAACTACGAGCATTTTACCTGTAGTCAGATTTTATACATTACAGGGTTGTTTCTTGAATAAATTAAAAATCTTGATTAGCTCCTCTGCTGCTAATTTGCTTATTTCTGTCAAATATGGCTTTTTCTCGGTTTGATAAAGATAAAGCTGGCCACTTTCAGGTTACGTGCCTGCCTTTTGATTAGAGAATTAGGTGGTTTTAAACGATATTAGTTCCATTTAGCAAAATAATATAAAAGTTGAACAAACACATGTGAATGTAAAGTTGTATATTTTCATTAGACAAAACCACAAACGTAGTCTTTAAGATAAAGACATCAATTAAAAAACACCAGTTTCCTTTTATTATCCACGTAGCTTAAGAAGGGAAAGCTATGCAAGACTTTGGATCCATAAACATAAATTATGTAATGAGCAATATCGTAATGTAAGAATTGAAAACAGTGGAACTTGATGAATTCCAATATATAATTCCAGGTATTTCTTAGCACTAGCAACGTGTCACCTAAAACCTAGAAGACGTAGGCTTTCATTTTTTTTAGAGGAAGCAATTGTGCACTTAAAAAAAGTGGCACGGGCGTCCTTAAATGGAAATATTAACCAATAAACTTTAGAATAATCCATATTCCGCTTACAATACCTCTCTTCTCTGATATTTTCAAAGTTCTGCGATGTTGATAGTTTGGAAAGTTATTTGGTTGTGGAAGTTGGGATAGGAGATCCAAGCAGGTTAATCCTGGTTCCGTTTTAAAGATAAACATCAATAATAAACTTTCAACTCTTATTTGTGTTATTTTAATTAGAACAAATTGGTGTAAATCGTAGCAGTTTATATTACCATTTTTACACATGCATACAAATTAAATGTAATTTAGAGAAACTATCTACTAAAGTCATCTAAATTAAAAATATTACTAATTTTTAAAATCATGCATCCTGTTTTACAAGCTTTGATAATTATATTCGTACTGGATGTAGTGCAAGCAGGTTTATCCGACCTGTCCGATTTCCGATTTAACGATTCATTTCTACAAAAAAGTGAATGTACTTATCATTTATGGCGGAACTCCAACTCGACCAAGACCCTTGACAGTTTCGAATCCATCCTCCAACAAAACTACAACTACGGACCTTGGACCTTACTCTTCTCCAATGACTCAAATACGACCCTACCTAGCGACTCCTTTTACGAACGATGCTCCATAAATATGCTCGTCTACTCTTACCAGACTAATCAACCATATTGGGATATTCTGCCTAGAATTCTAGCCAATTCGGAATATCTCCAACGATCCAAACCTCATAACATCCTCATTCTAATCGCAATAGATCTTTGGTGGATGCCTAATATTATTGTTCGTCTTGGCTCAAACATTTTCATCCATCCTATGACACAACCAACTGTACAGTTTCCTGGATTCTATCTCTGTCCCTGGTGTTTAAAATATTATAATCTGATGTCCCAAGACTTGAGCATCTTAACCTTAAATTATGATTACATCTCTAAGAAGAAGAAACAGGATCTTGGTAAAGTCAAGGTATTCACTAATCAACCGCATTATTGGAATCCAGCCCCCGGAGCGAGGCAAAAGTGTCATTGGTTCTCCATTCAAGAAGTAATAGAGCTAGGGTTTTGTCACAATTGGGATACAGCGTTGGAGATGTTGGGGATGAGGTTTAATTTTACCCCAGTTTCAGACCCAACCAGGAAAACCACATTCCTTCATGGATCGATCGAACCAGCTCTTTTCTACACTAATCATGCTAGGCCAGATGCCAATACAATGTTCTTCTGGGGTACAGGGTCAGCCAGTATGATCTATTGTCGTAGAGAAGAAGACTCCAGAATTACAATATCTTTGGGTATTTGGGCCGCCCCATTTGGTCTGGAGGTTTATGGAACTCTTTTGATCATATCAATTCTAATGATTATTCTGCACAAACGCTTCAGCGTGTTTGACATGTTCCGTCTAATCATTGGACAATCATTTGAAATGTATGGTAAAAAACGAATGCTCCTTATCCTATCCACCCTCCTGATAGTCACTATTTTGACGAGTAGTTATCAGAGTGTTATCACAAGCATTTTAGTCGTTCCACAAAAGTACGAGCCCATACCTGATCTACCCGAGTTTTTAAAGCGGAATGGAAAGCTCATTGTACACTGGAGCACTATACACCAGAAACATTCAGCAATGGATACCGTTAGAGCCGAATTTCTGAGCTACGCTCAGGCAGACAAGTTCGAGAACAGTACTCTGTTCATGCCTACCTATGATGAAAACCAGACTTTACTTGAGGACTACCTGGACTTGTTAAAAGCAAATCCGGAATCGGTTGCAGTTCGGCGTATTCAAACTACAGAAAATTTAGACCACCTTCTGAATGTCCTTCACGTACTGAACAATTGTTCAGCCCAAAAAATACTCGAAGATTTAAGCTCGTATAAATTTAAATCTGTCGTTTACACTTGGCCCCTTCACTCCGTATTAAATTTCATCAAAAAATTTAGTGAAACGGGTCTTCAGCAGTTTTGGTTACGACAGGAAGTACATTGGAAATTTATACACTTAAAAAATCTTTCCAGGACCTCCACCTTCATCCTGGAGGAACTTCGGGTTCAAAATAGAAGAAATTTGGTCAAACTTTCAGACCTCGTCTCACTATTTGTGGCTTATGCAATTCTTGTTGGGTTTTCTGTCATAAGTTACATTGCAGAATTCTCATCTTTCTTGTTATTTAATGCAGACCAAATCACCACTGTCACTGTAGTCCAGCTATTTATCCCATAAATAAATTGTTGAATTAAATAGAATTATTATTTATAAAGTATTTGGGTGACTATGTGTATTTATTATATGATAACTAATGCACCCTTTGAAAATAAAAGTACATTTATAGTAAAAATGTTAATGGAATTTCTCATTTTCCCTTCGAAGTAATAAATCCCCAGGGGAATTAAAACAGGAAATACGCGGTAGTCAAGTCAAGTATCAGGTTTTTTACAGGCAGTAGGGGAAATATTTTTCAATTAATCAGGGTTTCCTAATCCCATGGGGTATTTTTTTAAATTTTTTATGCCAAAGATTTCTTTCTTAATGCAGTTTTTCTTTTAATGAATTGATTTCCTTCTGGTTGTGTATTCTAGTTTTGCATGCACAACATAGGTTTCTCCGTTATTTATTTATGAACTACCAGTTTAATTGTCATTATTCAACCAACTAGATAGATTATATGACTCTGAGGGTATTTAGACGAACTTATAATAATGTCAAAAATTACAAGTTAATTTCATTCTTTTACAGAAAACTGGAATCATTTGTGTAATTTAAATAATATTTAAATTAAACTCATCAATTACAAAGTTCCAAGGACTTTACTTGAACAAACCAGGGTTTTGTTCTAAAGAATATATATGGGCAATTGTATTTTTTAAACCCTATTCCCATGCATTTCCATCCGGCTTTGAAATTTCAGTTTATTTTTATCCATTTCTACTATTCTTATTTTTCATTTGCATAACATAATTTTAATGTTAATTGCTAATTATTACTTAACTCAGCAATACTTACCTAAAACTAATTTGGATAATGCATTAATTTATATGAGAACTGGAATTATATTTTGCTACCTATTGCAATTTGGTCGAGAGTTTAACTTTGTACCTTGGAAATATAAATTAACCACAATTAAAGACAACTTGCGGTTTGAAACCAACGTTTTATACTTCTGCCTACAGTAAATGGTAAATATAAAATAATTACGGCAGTTATTTAAACCAGCAAATCCCAATTTATTGAACTGTTGCATAAACTTTTATATAATTTGGTATCCTACATAAGATTTGAACATGAAATGAATGCTAAATTGTCCAATGTATTACATTAATAATTATTTGAAGTAAAACGGCAGGAAAAATGCTACAATTTTTGCATACCGTATTCCCAGAAATTACTCCCCACCGGAATAACTAACTCCCCCTGCAAATGATCCCATCGAAAAATAACTCCCCCACCTTAAATTACCTACCCCTTTCCAACAACAAAAACACCTCATATTTAAGCTCAGAAATTGAATTGGTATCTAAATGCTTGATAAAGCAACAACTATTCACAACAGCGTTATTTGTGTTGAATTTTGTTTGTTGTTTATTCAGTTAATACACAGCATGAAATTGTGACTGTAAAGTTAATTAAAATTACACAAATGTTCGGGTTTATGTTGGCAGAATCATTTCTTTCCTTTATGTTTATTTGAACAACAAATTAGTTGCCTAAAAGGAGAAAAACTAGGTAAAGGTAAATGTTTCTGGCCTAAAAACACTATTCAGCTCAGCTTCTGGACGATAAATTATTGCATTAGTTGTTTCAAAAAAATTAAAGGACAATTTGAGGAGAACGGACGGTTTATTAAATTGTTATCAATTGAAAAGAAAAGTATCATAATTTTACGAATTATGACTAAGTTTCTTTTAAGTTTTTAAGGGTAAACTTTAACAGTCAATGAAATAAGGCTTATGGGGTCATAAATAGTAATTAAGGGGCTACTATTCTCGACAATACGGTAGTTATTACAGTTCCAACAATCACCAGTTAAAATATAAATTTTGATCCTTAAAAAAATTCTGCAAAATCCAACGGTATTTTACAATAGAGCCCGGCGTTATTCCCCCTAAAAAGACCAAATAAGACCCAGGGGAGTAATTTCCCGAAATACGGTATTTGTGGTCTAATTATGCAATACTCATTTCATTTAAATATAAAGCTCCTACTTCTAGTTTACCTTTTGTTCATTTCACATTAGAACCCAGCCGCCCAACCAAGCATAATCTTTAGAAATGGAACTGGTAAAACGGCTTGACAAATTCCTGACAAAAAATGTATTGTTGGTATTGCTTAAAAAAAGGGTGGTAAATAAAAGCAGCTTTTGGGAAGCTTTGGATCTGTTCCAAACTTTATTTTCTTTCCTACCAAAACACCCATTTCGATGGGATCTAAAGTCAAAGAAGTTGATTTGGAGTTTCAAATGTTGGGATGTCTTCTGGTGGGTTCTAACCCTGGTTTTTCCAAGCGGACTATTTTGCACGGGAGGTTTATGCTACACAATATTCATGAATATTGTAGATCCTTCACGGTATCTTTCACCAGCCGTATTACTCTACGCCACAGGCATGTGTCTTGGACAACTACTGGGATATCTAATTGTTTTACTTGAAGTCACATTTGGAAAGAGCATTTGTGAGGAAATCAATGCCCTAATTAATCTCGAGACGAGGCTTATTCGTAAGTCAATCAATAACCTAACAATAATACCTCGTCCAGAGTATTCAGTTTCCGACCTGAATTGTTCACCTTAAAAGTTACTTGTCCATTAAATAATAATGTTATTTTTACTAGTAAAACTCTACAGTAGGTTGGCGTAATTCTCTCTTTCAACAGATCTAAATGATTTCCCTTACCTCTTTACATTACAATTACAAAAGCTTTTCACCTTAAGCCATATAATAATACCGGGGCATTAAACCAGAAATACGGTGCGTGGTTCCCTTAAATCCGTTTTAATTAATCCGAGATTGTCTTCCTGTTTTAATTCCTCCCTAAATGGTTCCCAAGCGTACAAACCGAGGGTAAAACTTAATTATTTCCTTCAGAATCCCTTGAGCCATCAATAAAACAGAGGGTGGTTCATACCCGGAAGACCAAAAATGATCACTTTGCAGCTGCCGCAGTAGCAATCACGTTGTCGTACTGTCCTTTCGGAATACTTGTACCCGCCTGTGGTCTACTCATGGGTCTTGAACCCGGCAACATTGTCATGAACTACGCCTCACCCTCCATCTACTCCGAGTACATAGCACCCTTAAAAAATACCCCTGGGGGTCACTTTTTTCTGATCCTTGTTCGGATCCCTCTAGCCCTCCTAATTGGATCAGAAGTAGTACGGCTTATAGGAAACGTTCTCCAACTTGCTGTACTCTATCTCCGTGGATTCAAGGTATGTTTCGATTTGATAGAAATTCAATGCAGCAAGAACGTGGACGAGTTCGAGATGTCGAACCATCCAGCCAAGATGCTAAAGGTCCACTCGATGTACAACAGATTGAGAATCGTAAACGCTGCGGGTTTCAAATGGCTAAGTCCATGTCTATTCGCCCTGTTGCTGATCGCGATTGGAGCTACGGTGGTTGGATTCTACGGCGCGATCAAACTGTACGACCTTCTACCTCCGCTGCTCTACATGTTCTTCCCGGTGACCGGAGGTTTAAGCGTTGTAACTGTGGCATTAATACTTCCACCGGGCATTCGAGTCTATGAAAGGTCCAAGGAGGGGATTAGAGGGTGGAAATCTGCTATAAATGCTATGAAAAATGGTAACAGGTACTTGAGGTGTACTTTTAGGGCCTTGAGACCATTAAGGATGGGTGTGGGGATGCTTGGCTTCAACATTGCTGAGATAAATCGGGGGTTTATGGGCAATTACTTTCACACTTTGATGGACGCTACGTCAACTGTCCTATTGTCTTTCCCTGATCCAAACTCTCTAATATCGTTCACGGGAAAATAGGGAGTTTTGCTTACATGACAAACCTTTACTTGCTTTCTAGATCTGCAGTATTTATTATCTTAGTTGAGTCAAATCTTTTTTTTTATCCATAAAAGAAATAAAATGTAACGTTTAATTCAACCGTCGACACAGTTAGTATTACATCATAGATCAGCAGTTGAATGGGGACGTATCTATTGAGCAAATAGTAAAGTTACCTAAATAGTAGTTCACATTTAACTTATATAAACATTGAAATATAGTTATTAAAATTGTAAATACAGACAAAAATACCAGGTTGAAAGGAACCTAGTTCAAACTGGACATTAATTATTATGGACAAGCTATTAATCAGTAAATATCGCTAGCACAAAACTAAATAACATAATGCAGTATAATTATCACATAAATGCATAGAAAATAGCTGGATAAACCCCCAAGATACGTATGCTTTAAAGAAATTATAAAGCATTTTGTATTCTTATTGCTTGTGCTGTGTTTTCTCGAAAATATGCTTTATTGATTTGATTTTATGTAAAAAGGATTATACTATTTCTATTACTGCTTGTATATTGTCTCAAAAAATTCATAAATATGGTTGTTAGTAATACGCTAGTTTAGAAAATAGAACTAAAGTTAGCCGGCTTGATAAAAAGGGTTCTTGGGATCAGCAGATTCCATTAATAAAAGAGCACGGGCTATTATTTAATTCTTTACGTTCTCTCCAGCTACATTTATAACAGAATCAACCAGTTGTATTTTCGAATGACGCTTTATTTAAAGTTAGGTTACAATTTAGGAAAATAAAGTGTATTAATATTTAATTTAGGATCAATAGCAGGAAATTGTTGGTTAGGGTAATTTCTATAGCTCGAATCCGAAGGATTTTACATGATTCAGAGAATATTAGCCAGTTTTGTTGGGCTAAATAAATTGTGACCTGTATGGTATGTAATTTATAAATATCCAAGCTTATTTCACTTTTGCTCGTCAAACTAGAACTAGAACTATTGAATGGTTTAAATTATCTACAAAATAAATCTATGACGAACAATTCTGTTGGAAGAAATGAACTAAAACTCAATTATTTTAATACGTCAGTTCATTATTTTTATATCGATCTCAATTGATTTTCCATCCGGTGATTTCTTGGTATTTTGGATAAAAATGACTTTCTAATAGGCAGTCGGTTATTGTCATCCATTTGAAACTGAATCAATCGTCCACCACCAAACGCACTAGAACTACCTACGAGGTAGCCAACGAAAAAAACACTTCACGAGGGAATATTTTACTGAAGTTTTGCTCACCAAAGTTTGACTTTAAACTGTGTATTTTGTAATATATTAAACAGTATAAAAATGTTTAGCAAACGTAATCTAAGGATACTCCAATTTATATTGAACTCATGTTCGACAAGACAATTCTGTTCAGTCCCATTAGAAATTTTTGTTAGTAAACCAATAAAAAAGAATCAAAGGGCAAAATTACTAAAAGTGTATAACGATCCGTGGATCGTTGCAAAATTCCGTGCAGCATGTGCGTTTCAGATCGCTTACATCCTTCATTTAGGGATACAGTCTTTCCTTGCTAAACTTCGTGGGGATCTCCCCACCTTTCACCTTGCTGGCTTATGCTTTATCATTTTACTAATGAACCAATCAATACAGACTATTTTTATGATTCATCCTAAACCGCTAGCCACATTGTTTAATGCGACACTAGGATTCGTGATGGACTTTCACGGTAAGTACATCTGTCCTTGTTCGTTCAGTTAAACGCCATAGATTCCATATCCGTAGTAGCATTTACCAGAGTTGTTTCGACGCTTCAACGACAACGACTTGGATAATATGAGAATCCAAGATTTATTAAATAAATACTGTAAAGAATCTTGCCAAGAATGCATGTTGGGTGTACACGATTTATTAATCTCAAAATTATTAAGCAAACTTGAGAAGTCAAGTTTCCTAATAATTTTAAATGCCATTTACTTATTTTTGGAATGTTCCTGTGTAGGGAAGTGGATGAGTGGTTATAACCCAGAGGAAAACGTGCTAAACAAGATCCTGGATATTTCACTTGTATTTTTTATTATAAATTCGTTTGGAGGAGCTTTATTACTCGTTCTGAACTATCTTTTGTATCCAAACTTGGCCATCTACCTCACTTACCTTTTGCCTCTATCTTGGCAACAAACTTGGATCGTCTATTTTGTCGGAGCTGCAATAATATTTCTTTTTATGCATTACATCTGGCATTGTCATCTCTTTTCCTGCATACTTGTCCTGATCTACTTTCCCGTTGGATTTATAATAAATCAAGAGTTTAAAATAGGAAGACCTGGAGGACGACGGGAAAGGTACAGAACTGTTGGCTCTCTTCGGGAATTGAATAACCTCATGAGGGAATACAGGAAACTGGAAATACTTCACTATAAAGTGTTTGATTACATTGGAGCCATATTTGTTCCCGTCAATGCGCTGATTATTCAGGTAATCAATAGAATAGCTAAAAGCCTTTATGATCTTTCGATGCTTGAAATAAAAATTTGCCCTTCCACTATCCCTGAGAATTCAAGGTTTTGAAATATGTTCCTGGTTAAAGATTTGAATCGTAAATTCATGCTAAAGGTCATCTTTAATTCTCTAAAATGCAGATAAGTCTAGGGTGCAACTACATCCTGTTGAGAAACTGGTCTAATCTTGATCTCACAACCCAAGCCAACCTCATTCTGTGGACCGTCATAATCCAAATCATTTGGATAACTGTCCTTGCTGCCGGTGGGAAGTTTTACCGGGATTCGACACAGACGCTGAAGTCTTGGAAGTATTTCCAAGGAAGGGGAAAGTTCCAGAAGTCCCTCATGTCAAAGTTTCGGAAGTCTTGTCGACCTTTGAGAATTGGGACGGATGGCTACTTCACCATCAACAGGCTCTCCGTACTAAAATTCCTGAGGGGAGTTACAAAGGGGACCATGAGGGCTCTGCTTACTTTAAATTTTACCAATCCTAAAAATTAAATTGCACAGCTTATCGGTCTAGCTTTTAGTAGTAATGTTATAAATACTAGTCTTAAACCTGTTACTCTTGTTGGGCTAGTAGTTGGTAGTTGGGATTGACGATACGAGTAAAACATACGAAGATAAAGAAAAGCTTGGGTTAGTTTCCTTAAACTGGAATGGAATTGAACTAATAAAAGTAGAATTAGCAGTCGTTCGTAGAGAGATCACGGGAGAAAATCCAAATATTGGTATCTCAACTTATTCATAAAGGCTGATGGAAGCGAGCACAAAGAAGGACAAGGACACATGCATGGTAGTCATCACACATTAATATATTGATAGTTAATATAGCAATATAGTAATATATAATATAATCAACCAATAACTTACGAGTTAAATTTGGCGATAGTCAATGTGTCAAAGCTGCAACAATGCTACGTATACACGTGAATTCACGGATCGAGAACGATAAAAAACGTAATGCACTTTGGCTTTATTATAAATGTAGCAGAACTCATATTTTACAGAAACGGAAATACTGGTACAAAGTGCGTACATTTCTACTGACTAAAAAGACTTACTGTAAATCCCGTTCGGTAAGCCGCGGCTTATCAGTTAAAAAAGAGCGAATTTGAGGGCTTGCGGCTTATGCAAAATAGTGGGTTATGTATGGAATGATAATTGATCATCTTCGAGCCACTCATTAAAGTGTATCCATAACTTATGTTCATCTTTCATGATGTTTCTGGGGGAAATATTGTTCGCCGTTTTTAATTGTTGAACATTATACTATTGAAAATTCGTCAGTTTGTTAAATTTATTGAACAAAAAGTTGTCGAATTCTGTTTTGCTCAATAAATCCGCACAACCAACCATTTATAGGCTAAGATAAGAAGTTCTTATCTTATTAAGAACGCAGAAGATTCCGCTTGGAAGCTATCGCTTCTGCTTGCATGCGTAT
>JAQFZX010003717.1:0-10902 GCA_034682405.1 Hydroisotoma schaefferi | reverse complement strand
ATTTTATCCCTGCCAAAGCCAAAAGCTCAGTCTAAAAAATAAAGATTAATAAATCACAGACGATACAAAGTAGCCAATTAAAAGAATCCGGATCTGTTTACGGAACACTTCTCTTGGCAAATCTTCATAATTTCAAAGATGAAGGATGGCAGCAATTGATTGCACCTGTGTTAACTTTTATTTTGCAGGACTGTGCCATGCTGAAGGCTGTAGGAGGGTGGGTGGAGCTGACAATTTGTATGCATCTTATTCAATTTCGACTTCAAACTAATTTATTTATTTATATTGAGCTCTTACTTAGCACGACATTTTCCAGTTATCTAATAAAATTGTAAAGCTGTACAGCTATAAAAGTCTTATAACTAGGATAAACGGTTCATGTACCTCTTCTTCTGTGTATATTATAGTTTCTAAACACATTTTGGTGTCCAACAACGTAGATATTCATAAAACCTGGTTAAGTCGTAACATGAATTTTAAACTTAGAACACAGACAACAGACACACAGATCATATGTGCTTTACTTTTTCAAAATAAAAATAGGAATAGTCCACGGAACGGAATGCAAATATCTTGTACATTTTACTGACTTGCCTTTAAAGGACCTTAGCTCTTTATGTCTTTCTTCCAGATTTCTCATAAACATTTCTACATTGGGAATAGTTTTCAAACAGAAGTTCTAGTTTAGTTGTAAATTTACGTTGTTTCGAGGACTCTTTCCAGCACAAAAGTAAAAGTTTAGCTGTTCCAGTAAGAAAGTTACCTTTAGGTTAGGGCTCCTTATTTAAAACACCTAAAATTCGGAACATTTGCTGTCGTACCCCCAAACCTCCGTATTGGTGCCCCAGTTCCGAAACAATCGACTCTGCATGACTACAGATATATTCACCAATATCATGAAGAAGTTTTGCAAACTTTCCCTTATTGATATTCGGAGAGCACATGGCCTAGAAGCTTCAGTGGAAAATTATTGCACACGTTTCAAAGTCCACATAATTCGATAGCCGAATTGTTGTACGTATGTTGCCAGACAGAATGATTTGAGTCTCAGTTTTGCAACTGCATTATACTAGCCTAAACCATTTGCTTTGCTCTCTCGGGAATAAATCAAAGGGTTAGACAGTTGCAATTTATTTGCACTCGGCCTAAGTCCCATACATTATGAAACGATGCATGAACCGTACCCCTATCGAATTTTAGTATAAAAGCACCCCAGATTGCAAAAATATTTTTCCTTCCTTCATCCACCAAAATGGATTACAGTACCAAACTACCACTACCAATGCCAAAAGTACATGACCGCTATTAAACATAGGAAAAGACTGCGTTTCAGTAACTGGAAACTTCTTTTCCGACTTCTTGTCGTATTTCTTTTGTACATTTCTAGGAATGATCTGTTATTGCTTTTATTTATCATTATTTCTATTACTAGAAACCCGTCTTTTACTCGCTTCAATACTTGGGAGGTTAATGTGTCCCAAAATAAGTTAAAACACAGACTGTCATGATAGTTTATCCCAAAAGGCTTAAGCAGACTTATATATTTCAATCTGACTCTGACTCTGCTAGGAGTTGCGTTTAGTATATAAGGCTTCGTTAGTAGTGCATCATGCGTTGCAAATACAAAGTCAGCAATGCGTAAGTTATTATCTTTGAAACGAGCTTACTGATATTGACATCCACATGGGGAAGTATGCTGTGTGGAGAATACTGTAATGTCTAAACATAAGCCTTGAGAGAGTACCATTCGGAGAGAATTTATTTTGTCGGACTGAAAAAACATTCTGTGTGTATTGACACGCGGAAGATATTAATCAGAAATGGAAAAGCAAATGATTTAATGAGCTATCGGCTATCGTATCTATCTCGGCCTGGTTAAAGTGTAGAGTTAATGTTGCTTATTTCGTTTTGTAAAAGTAAAAGCTATAAGCAAACTGTTGCTCGACGATGTAGAGACGTAGGATAATGCGTGTGGGATTGGTTACGTGAAGAAGGATAAAATTTATGTGTAGGTTTAAGAATTTATCAATGGCTCATCATAGGTTAAGCGTATTTATGGATTCTGGAAGAGTGTCTGAGTTATAGCTTGGGTTCAAGAATTCAGCGAGAAATACACTTGCTCTGATGATGCTTACATGAGACGAATACCAAGTTTGTCTATTCCAATGTTAATAATTTTATTTTCGAGACAGGCTTACTTATACTTTGATTGAATAGGCTGTAAGTAGTAAGACGGATATTTATTCGCACAAGAATTCCCTTACAGTTAAGCGTGTCCTTGCATAATTAGAGTTTAAGCTGGAATATGCGGCATGTATCCTTAACTTTTTATGGAATCATCTATGAATTAGTTCTAAAGATTAATGGGTTTAATCTCATTGAAAAAATGCAGAGGTTCCCAATCAGCCCAGTAGTAGCTGAAAGTTTCCAAGAATTATCACATCACTCAGTAGGATTCCCTAGAATTTAACGACTTAGGATAAAAGCATATTATCTCGATAGATGTTTTTGGGGATTATTTAATGGAAAGCTTTTCCGGACCATCTTTAATTTTTTCATAACGTCACCAGCTAAAAGAAACAAGTACAGGGTCAGCCAAATTATGCATTTAGCATATGCAAATTGTATCGAAAAGTTCATTTTTTCTGATCCTTCCGATGTAAGTAACTTTAAGCCAATTATCCAAACAACAATTGTAAATTTGCAAACCGAATTACGGGAGGATTGAAAAATGAACTTGGGGCAGTGCCGGGTTTCATACTGTGGGTCGGAGGGAGGTGGATCTGCGGTGAACAGTGTCCGTGGCATCCCTCCAACTGAGTCAGTCGTTGCCAGCATCAGGATCAGCAAATATCTCCCAATACAACCGTCTGCCTGTCCCCCCACAACCACATTGCAATAATTCAATTGTGATCTTAATTCTTCCCGAAAGTCAACTTACGGTTGTAACAAGCATTTAAGTAAAAAAGAGAGACGTTCCGTAGAAGAATCGTAACTTAATTACTTTTGGTAGTGACCAAGTGACCTCTCACCCTCCATTTTTTGCAGCCCTTGGCCCAAAAATAAAATCTGGACATCGTATTCATCTTAGTTCGTGGTGCTGCATGTGCGTGCGTGCGTGTTGCTTTCACCTAATCATTCATTCATTGTGACTGCTGCTGTTGCTGCTAAAAACCCTTATAAATTAGACCTATTCACTGGTCTACTTCTGTCCCTGTCCCAGGTAGACCAATCCTGTCTTTTTATGTGTCTTTTAATTAATATTTTAATATGGTGATTAGATGGATGATATTATGCATGGAGTTCTCACCTCTCGGGGTTAATGAGGTTTAAAGTTTTGAATTTATGTTTAGTTCGATGTTAAACTAACAAAGTAAGGTGATCAAAACACATATTAAGCTAGCTTCGGTTTGTTTTGACGATAATAATGATGGTATGCATGTTCCTGTTGAGCTTTGGTTTCTTATTAAAACAAGCCTCAGTAAGAAAATAAATAAATGTTTTATGAATCCAAAAATACATTAATTGGAAAGGGTGCTGGATTTAATTTTTTGGTTTTTGATTGCTTCTTTTAACTTTAAAACGTCTTTGAGTCCGACGCTTGAGATAAGTTGAATGTCAAGTTCACTCCCGATATTATTTCAATGCTCATAACACCACATTTTTAGCAGGACTAAATAATATACTGTGATTATAATCTGCTTACTAACATTAACATATCTATATTGCGATTGCCAAAATTAACATGTAACAAGTTTAAGGCGAACGTAGAGAGATTCATGGTTAAAAACATACCCGAGTAAGTGTTACATGCTGTTTGATTCCTAAAGAACGAGCGATTGTAATTCTTTGTGCTGTGGAAATATGCTTTGAATGATGTTTATGCAATGCACTGTATACATATGCCCTATATTATGACGACTTGCGGTTTAGTAAATGTTAGGGTTTGTAGAGCAAGTCATTTTATCAAGTTTGGAAGTTCGTATTCGAACAGTCAGCTAAGAATGCTTAGCTTCAATTACATCGGGCAAATTCTTTATAGCTATCCCACCCATTTGTATATTTCTTAATTTTGTAGTAAGCGGAATGACTATTTTATTAAAGCAGCAACTAAGCAATAGCAGCTATAGAGCAGCCTCGCCGTTAAGTTGTGGTGATGGATGATAATTTGTATTTCCAAGAGGTTTTTAACATCTCACTCGCTGTATGCACCTACTACCTACTTTCTGTCAGTATAAAGTCTAAATATTACCATACTTTCTCATCCTATAGGTATAAATAGCACAGAGAAAGTTCTCCGGATATAATAATGTTTCAAACATAAAAATAAAAAAAACGATTGTCTAGTCTGGTGAGAAATTGAATGTGTACAACTTAGCAGTTCACGTGGCGTTCAATGTGAAACCTCTTTCCCAATCTATTTCATCCAATGTGTTCTTTCTTAGCAGTATTTACCTACTTTCTGTAACATGATACTGCAGCAGGCATGGAATGGGAGATGGAATGCCTTTCTCGAATTTCAAATCCTTTGATATTTTCAGGCAAAGTCAGTAAAAGTTAATAGGGAGGATAGAGTGTTACAGAGGCAGAGATAGTAAACTGTGCAGGATTATTTCGGCTCATTTAGTTGGTAATGTTTTAGAAAATATCTTTCAAGGGAAACGGAGGCAGAGAGTAAACCCATTTGGCTAAATTTTGGTGACATGACATGCTCGTCGGATGGGTGGATGGCTTCTTGAATTTCATTTTGTGAATCTCAAGAGAGCCAATTTTCATCTTTGTAAGGAATGGTCTATAACCGTTTTGCAACTTTGTGCTTTTTAAAAGAAACTACCTAAAAAATAGTAAGTATAATCTACATTATTCCCTACGATAACGGGTTGTTTAATCGAGAAGGATTTCTATGCTAAATGTGTGACTTAGTTCCACCAATTTCAACGCTTCTTTAGAGTATGCTGAACGTTATAAGATTGACCTTTTTATTGCGATTTCTTCTAAAAAAAACCTCTTATCGAGGTTAGGTTTTGATAGAAATTTATAACACCTGCTACCAAAAGACTCCTTGCTAGTTATTGAAGGTAAGATTAGACAGAAAAGAAACGGCAATGCTATCCCGTAAGTTATTGTCTGATATTGTATCTTTATGTTGGATTCGTAAGATGTGAAATTCATAAAGTTTTCATAGGATTCACTATATGTTTTAGAAGTGACAGTAACAAGCCCACTTTTGTGGGGAATTTAGTTCTCTCTTGGGAACTAAAGCGGCAGGCAGACACCAACGGAATATCCTAACAGGATCTTCCAGGCCTTTCTTCACTTCTTTTGTAAAATACTAGATAAATACTATTGGAAGGGTGAAGCATCCGTGTGATTGTAGTTGAATCAACACAACTAGACTTGAAAGAGAAAGCTGATGAAAATACTTACGAAAAAGAAGAATTTTACTTTCTTCAACGAACCCCAAGGAAAAACAATTTTAACCAAAATCAAGTACCGTATTTCCGGAAATTACTCCCCCGGGGGAGTTAATTTTCAATAGTCTCATTTGCAGGGGGGAGTTATTCCGGGGGGGGGGGTTATTGTTCAAATGAAATGTTTTATTTATTTTTCACGATTTTGTGAAATTTTATTTCAAGATAATTTTTTTAACCTAATACTTGTATTGCAAAAGCTCGTTTTAAAATGAAATTGGTAATAAAACTCAATTTTGTCTTAAATTGAATATACTTGAATTGGATGAATTATATTATAAATGTTTGTTATCAAACATGCACTTGTTTTTTAGACGAATTATTATTTTCTAGCCGGATTTAAATTAGGAATACCCGATAACTGATTGCACAATTTCAAACAAGTTAATCGCAATTAGGAAATTAGGAGCGGAATCTAAAACTTTCTTTTGATTAGAAACTATTAACCATACTGTTGGCGTCTGTATTAAAGTGCTACTTAATTGTTGAAGCGTCTACAAATTGGGATTTAAATTGTTTGAAAAAGTGCAATCAGTTATCGTGTATTCAGAATTTAAATCCGTCTAAAAATAATAATTAATCTAAAAATGAATAAAAAATATATTTGATACAAAAAATGTATAATTAATCCTTCGTCCATTTGTTCAGGTAAATATGCTTCAGCCATCGTAAACTGAGCATCCGTTTACCTCATTTTAATTATTTATGAAATTTTTATTGAATTAAAAACAGAAAACAATTCAACGCATAAAAAATAAAATACAATGACCGTTTCAATTGATTTCTCAAGCCCTTAGGGATAAAAATCTAATTTCTGAGCTTGATTATGAGGTTTGGGGAAAAAGGTGGGTGGAGTAATTTAGCGGAGGGGAGTTATTTTTCAATAGGGTCATTTGCATGGGGGAGTTATTTAGAGGGGGGAGTTATTCCGGGGGGGGGGGAGTAAATTCCGGAAATACGGTAGTATTTTATTTATATTTAGGAATATTGAAATATCACACTCACTTCAGAAGCAAATGAGGTTTAGCAAATAATATCTTGACTTTCCCTAGAAGTTCTCACCTTGGCTTTTCTATCACATTTACTAGAACGCATTTAGTAAAAGTGCTGCATTTGGCTTGAAAGATAGAGAGAAATAACATTTTCCCCAAAGTAATCAACACCACAGGAGGGATCATACGGAAACTGATAGGATGATGACAAAGCTACAATAGTTGTTATTACAATTATACTAATGTCTCATAGCATATCCAGATATAGTGGTGACGAACATAATGCTATATTTTTTTAGTCGAGCTTGCAGCAGATGACACACCTAAAATAATTAGTAGGTGTGAAAGAAAGTCCATGCCCAGCACACAAAACAGAATACCTTAAAAGTCCTAGTAGTTAGTTCTAGTCTGTGATGGTCTACATACAGTTAATGTGATATTTCAAGGCTATTTTTTACCCTCGTAAATGTGTCAAATTATAGGTACAAAAAGTGTAGATAAGTGAGTAGGTTTCCTGCCAGCGGTGTCAGTTATCTTCATAGAGAAAGTAATAAGTCTAATGGACGAGAGTGAAAGTAAAGAGAGATGGGATTCCGTTCTTGGTTAATTGGCTCAGTCTTCTTTTGCGTCATCGCCTCCACCCAACTAACAAATCATTTCCATTACAGAAAATATTATCCCCTCCCCAATTTACCTCTAACGAGATCATAGAAGTATTTATTAAGACATGGACGATCTACCGGCAGAGTTGCCTTAATGCTTAGATGCATTTGGCTTGGCTAGTTAGTTAAATATAAGTGCCGAAAAATGGTAGTTCATAAAGTAAATCCAGTTGGCAACCGATTGTTAGAGTTGGAATCACTTCAGTATTATTGGAAGGGTCCCAATTTATAATCTGAATCTCTGCAGAGTGAAATCAGCATTTTATAGCTTTTTTTGGAACTTTAGTTTGCTTGTAGTGCAAGGTTCGACCTCGGGAAAAGAAAGTTAGGGATTTTAATATGACCTAGGATTACTTAGTTGTTTCCATTTGGATTCCTTTCGTCATTCCAATAATGGTAGAGTTGACTAGGTCAGCAGATGAACCTTTACCTTGTAAGTAGTTTTGCTAGCTGGCAACTAATTGGCCGTCTTGAGGCAAAAAGTTAAGCTTTAAATTAATACTTTCTTTAGCAATTTCAAGATTTATGAACTATTATATATTGGGAATTATGAGCAGAAGCAAAGATTAAAGATGGTCTTGCCATGCTGCTAGCTAAGTACTATTTGTAAGTCAATGCTTGTGATCACTGACCGACCACTTTACTAACTTGAAATTACGTAGGCATGTATTCCGTTGTGAGACCACCACCGGACCCATTGCTTAAATTTAGGTGTTGGAATGACTAGAAGAAGGGAAGAAGGAAAAACTTAATTCTGCTGTAATACTGTAATAGCGTACATGCATAGTAAGTACAACTTGTACAATTCGTGGGAAAGGCCCAGAAAACTTTCACAAACTGCCAAAGGAATGAATTGTAAGTGAAAGCAGACACGTTTAGTAGATTTATTATGGGTGAAATAATAGACCAAAGAGTTAGAAGTATAGGTGAATCTGCTTTAAGTTATATTCCTAGTCTAGTTTTTGGTCCGAATGGTCATTCTTAAAGTAATAGAACTAGAAGTCTGGTTGATCTTTGGCAAATAATCTAACCAGATTTGAAACAGAAGGGACCGCAGTATAGACAAAGTAACGCTACCACAGGGGCATCATTTGTCTGTGGCAATCCAGTGTCACAACCCTATCCTTTGCATATTCCATATGGTCATGGTCAGCTCATCTGCTAAGATACCTGTTTCATTACTCCTATCGGGGACTAGACGTCTGGTATTAAGTGACGATGATACTGATAGAGGATTGAGTAAAATAAAGAGATAATGGTTATCAGGATTAACTAACTACTTATGCTGTTCTAGTTTTAGTAGGTAGCTAATGTAAAGTATTATAATACGAGGTTAGGACTGTTAAGTGTATTCCTGTCTAAAGGTCGTTTTCCAGATCGATATTGGATAGATTAGCTTGGGCTTGGATTTCATTATATTATGTTGGCAGAGCTCTTCACACAAAATGTGAAACACACGCTGACTTTTACTCCAGAGGGATTTCGTCAGGCTTGTTGGAGACAACTTTCTGAGATACGGACAAACGGACGGAGGAGGGTTGACAATACTAAACGACGTGTAGTACTCAAAATACTTTTATCAGACCAGGTAGCCTTTCATTTTTGTACCTGATCTAGGTCACACTTCAGCCATACTGCCATTACTGCTGACTGTTCTTGCCTTGAGGAGTTTTGACACTCGGCAGGTTAGTTAGGTGAGAGAAAGGGTTGAAGAAAGTACTCACTACCGAAGTAACGTTTATTACTCAATGAGTGAAATCGGCCGAGACTTTATGGTACTGTTCACTGCAATAGTGCCTATTTGTGCCTGGTTTATTAGGATTTGTGGGAATTATTTATATCTTCATAGTATTATCACCTATTGCCAGCAAACCTGAGAGACCACATCATTTTTCGGTTGCAGGTATGGTTTTTTATTATAAAGTTATTACTGGTAGTTGTAATACTTGGGTAAGGTACGCTTTAGTTGAGCAAGATAGTTATTAAGGTATAGATGTAGGGTAGTAGGTTTTATGTTGGCATATGAGGTTATGAGCTTCGGATTAGAAAAGGAAATTGTACCGTAAAGTTTATGGTGTCACTATATAAACTGTATGGTAATGGTTATTACACAAAGTTTAAAAGCTACCAGGAATGCATATTATGCGTTTTTATTATTTTTTTTATGCAAAACTGCAAAGAAATCGCCTCGTTATCTTTACGTTTCCACGGTTCATGGTGGTGGTTGGTCAAAAGTGGTCAGGGTCTTGATACTGTGACTCAGACTGAACCACTTCCTATCATTAAGGAGTTAAATGTCATATTGTGTTGTACAAAAGAGTATACGCTTGGACCGCAAAAGTAGGGTTTTATTAATGTAACTTTTCGAGGTTTACAATGCTACTGCATTGGACCACGTATTCTGGGGTGCAAATCTTTTACCCAATTTCATTGCAAGTTTGATAGAAATTGCTTTTGAATGTGCATGCATTTTGGGATAATCACTTATCCACCGTTAAAAAAATGTGTGTCTGCTTTCGAAGCGTTCGTTTGTGTCATAACCCGTAGCAAATGTATCTTAACTAGTATAGTAGTTTGTGTTCTGAATTTTGTCCGTCGTAAAGGGCCGAGGCTGAAATGTTATGGAAGTTGAGAGGATTTAAAATTACATATACATGTTCGTGAAGCACTAGAGGATCTTGAGTTGAATGGATTGTTTTACTGTAGCATCCTAAATTTTCTAAACCAGTTTAATTTTGTCTTTTTGTCCATTTACTTCAAAAACTCAATAAGGAACTTGATTACCAGTAAAAAAAATGAAGAACGTCACCTCCCCATCTTAGACCCTTGAGGTAGGAGGGGAGGTGATTCGGTAGCTAAAATATCCAGAAAACTTTTGATCCAGAAGTAAAATTATGTTATAAAGTTTAAGTTTTTTGTAGTCGAGTTTAAAAAATGAAAGTGACTTTCCATTCCAATTATCCTATTTCCAAAATGGTATCATATGAAAAAAGTGTTTTGTGGGAATGACTGAGTGAGAATGCATTCTTGTCCAGTGACCCTTGGCTTTGACACTCATCTTGTCCCTTGGCCTGGGATCAAATATGCCTGCGTCAAAGTTCTCGAGCTTTACTGCAAGGTTTTCAATCAGCAAGAGCTTTATGAATTCATCGTCCGGTAATTTAAATCTCATCGGGATAATTTATTATTTTATTTTACTGTCTAACATTTACGGAATTTAGAAATCCCGATAAACTAGCTATTCTAATGTACTGGGATCAGAGTTTATTTCGAGGAAACTTTTAACTTCTGGTTGGAGAAAGAAGGGTGGTACAGGCTGAATGGTTTATGAGCATTTTGTTATGTTTTTTTAGAAAAACGTGCAATAGCTGCAAGTGTCCCAAAGACGCCCATGACCTGTTCCACGACGAGTGGCTAAACATTCGAGATCGACTTGGACTTGTCAGCAACGCCACGGACCCCTTTGAACGTCTAACGGCTACGCGACCTCCGGCCCTAGGAGGATACACATGGGCTCCACCAAATCTTTCATCTCACCAGGTTTACTATTGATAAATGACAATTTCATACCGTTTGTCTTATTGATTTAAGTGGTTTTGAAACTTTCTGTTCATATAACAATCTAGATTGCCGAGTTCTACAAGGAATACCCACAGGATAGGATACCCAAGTCCGGAACACCGGGAGAAATTTATAGGGATAGGCAAATCCTCCATCAGATTCCGAAACAAGTATGAAGCAAATACTAGTCAATGTCTTTAGGGAAGAGATTAAACA
>JAQFZX010003716.1:0-10904 GCA_034682405.1 Hydroisotoma schaefferi | reverse complement strand
TCATTTGTATCGAGACAGCTTACCAATAAAAAGGGATACCAAACATGTCTCTATCATAAGACAATATAATTTTTATGTCTATTTGTTGCTAAACCCTGATTATTTGTGAACGTGATGAATTTTTTTCAAAGCTGTTAGCCCACAACATAAAAGGCCATTGAAAGCATTTAGTAAATTCCAAGTATTTCTTCTAAGCAGGTTTGCTTCCATTTTGATATGAAAAGAAAGCTTTGTTGAACTGATACTTTTTAAAGTAGACCACGAACATCCCCCACAGGGAACTTAAGATTCGGCTGAATCGTTTTGCAATGCATTACGTTAAAGAGCTAAATCATAATAATGCCCCAAATCCCTATCAATATCATATTTTTGATAATGTCCTTTTGTACATTGATATAAATCGTATAAACTGAACTACCATCAGGGATTTATAAAGAAGGGAGGATCAGTCCACCGACCCAATGAACCTTGCAACGAACGGGGCAAAAATTTATGTAGTTTTGGAAATATGATTACGATAAGATTTTCCGAATAATAGACCAACATCCCTGGGCTTTCCCAAATTCATACGTAAAACGCAGTGGATTTAGGTTAGTATCAAGAATAATATGCTTCACTATACTAATGTTACCAAAGGAAGGATACCTAAGATGAATCGGAATGCAACAACATAATATTCTACAGGTCTTAACCATAAATTGAAAAAGCTGAGTAAATTTTATTTTATGGCAGATAAGTGATATTATGTTTGGGATTGGAAGTTTATGGAAGTTGAACCCACTAAAATGAATGATTGCCTTTCTAATAAAAGTACTATTCCCTATTTTACTATTTGTGTTGGAATAATATGATTCCCATTATCTTATATTTAATGTTATCGCATTTTTTACTCATAAGCTGCAATTTCGATCCAGCAATTCATGCAGCATAAAAACTGAGATTCCCACATTGCATCTTTCTATCCACCCTTAGGGACAATTATATTCAATCCATCCATAGACATCTTTCGTCTCGTCATTCTCCGTGCTTATACAGGGCGAATTTTTATGATCAATAAAACTCCTCTTTTTCTCTCTTAACTGCATATCAAAAGTCATCAAGGGGTTCTAATGGAAGGTGACACTCTGCTAAATCGTTAATAAAAATTCAAGATTTTGCTCATTTCCAACGAAGTAACCCTCACCTGCTGCTTAATGTAGGATTGAATTCATCACACTTTTTATCGTTTCTACTATGATCTACTATCCTATTTAAAATTATAATTTTCCGGCTTTATTTGACAGTTTAATAACGTTTTGGGATAAAACCATATCCATTCCAGGCTTTTTAGTTCAGGTGGAAAATAATTTCAAGATGTTTAAGAACACTTAACATTTGATAATGTCAACTTATTATTTCCTAAAAGATAAAAGTATATTAAACAAAGGTAATACTTCTTATAATAAATAGCGCACCATACCACTACCAAGTATCAGCCACTTACATCAAATTATTGGCCGCTTCTTTGCTTATACGTACCCACTAGTTTTAAGCATAACGAGCAATTAATTAGACTAAGGAAAGGGCTAATCTAAACACCGAATATGAAATGCAATTAATATCTAATGAAAGCCACTCGGTTAATAAAGTAGCATTGCCTGTTACTCGTTGGTTCGCTTCTAACCGGATGCAAATAAAAGATCAAACAGTTTTCTTCTGGCCGAGAGAAAGTCTGAGAAAATCAAGATAATTATTATTACTCCGTGGGCGAAACGTTCATTCGAGGTGATATAGGGATACTAACCGTGGGATATTTGTTGGTGGAACTGCCCTATCTGTATTTTACTTTTGTATAGTGTTCACTATTGTTGAGCACTTGTGCATCATACTTATACTACTATTCAGATTTGAAAGGAGAGGAAACCATCCCCTAAATATACCTACATAGTATGACGATAAGTAGGTATCTAAACCTGTGCTAGGTAAAGCTGCACTGAAGAAGTTAGATAGTATTAAACTTTTCTCAATAATATTAGCGTCAAGGCAAGACAGTTGGGAAAGATACAGTAGTTGTGTAAGTCAGTAGAGTTTTAGTTTAGTAGATGAGAAAGTCCCAGTTTGGAATGGTTAGGTAAAAGTAAAAGGATTGGTATGATTGTAATGTTTAGAGGAAGGGTGGTTGGTTGCGGAGGAAGGATGATTACTTGGATAGTAGTTACGCCGTTTGACTCAGCATTTGCATCCAAAGTGAGCCATTAATCAGAGAATTCATTCTTATTAATAAAGTTCCTTGTAGCATATCCCCTGCCTGCTGGAGTAGATAGAGTGGCTTCCCCAAAACATGAAATGGAATTTGAGAGCAAATGAGTAGTATTTATCAATCCACTTTGAATAATTTTGATTACTGTGCAACTTGGAAATTGAATATGAGAAAGTTAAGAAGCTGGCGTGGAGAAGAAATAGGCTTATATAGCCTGATCCTGGGTAGTTGGTAGAGGGAGTCTTTACAAAGATGTTACTTTCTTGAGAAGATTATTAAATGAGAGTAAAGTAAGAAAGAATGAGTAGCTTTTTGGCGAATGCCCCATAGCTTGTTCCTCGTTTATATATAGTTTGTATTCTTCAGTGATAAAATGAAACAATATGAAGCGAAATGAGCACCAAGCTTGGCTGGCTACCTTTTGTCGTTGTTCAATTCGTGCATACTTTTATTTCTGTGGGAATATCTATAAAACATTTATGAACGAACTGACTCATTTAGTGAATATATAATTGCGAATGTAATTTAAATGCATTATGAGAAGAAAGTAAATAAATTTTTCCTTCCGTGTATTACTGTTTTATTGGCCTCTTATGATCCATTATGAGTTTCAAGTTTCTAACTCCCACTGCACTGTGTTGACTGTGAGAAAGAGACAAAGGTGCAGCAACGAAAGAAGGCATGCTAAAAAGCTGATGGTTGAAAGAAATCTAAATCATGGCATTTAATGCAATTTAAAAATGACAATCAGTCTTGGAAAAGATTTAAAAAGATCCTTTTAGTGATCACTTTTATTCTTCCTTAATTCTTAATTCATTCACGACTCATTTAACCCTTAACTCGTGGAATTAGATTTCCTATAGTAAGTCTACTAGTAGTGTGTAAGGCGTGCCTGTTACTTTCATTGAATCGTTACAACCACGAAGCCCCCTTGCCTACTGCAATAGATCGTTCATGGATGAGATGGCTCCTCGTTCCTCATTATATTATGGTATTTAGTTTGGTGACGAACGTACGGTGTCCTTTATCACCGTCTTGTTATCTAGTACAGGTCTCATTCATAATATTAAATACATCATTTTACTTGGGGGTTCTTCCAATGTGATTTATTATAGAGTTTAAATTTCAGATTTTATTTAAATTTTAAAATGAATTATTCAAACTAATTTTGATGGAAATATAACTGTAAGTTGATCTAATTAAACATCTTTTCTGTAAAGCCGTTTATTAAGCCATAATTCCAAATCAATCCTTATTTGATACCTGCAATAGTTAAAAAGGGTTTACTACTTACTGTACTGTAGCTTAGACTCCACCATACACTATCTTCAACCGTTTTTACCCTTTGATAAAGAGTGTAAATTCTTTATGGGAATGACCGATCACTCTGTGAATCCATAAACCCTCCACTTATAACTCTAGACCTATTCAACTTTAAAAACTTCTGTTTTTAGATTTGGGTTCTTGGGTCATTCTAGGACGGGAATTCGGAAATGGGCACTCCCATTGACCTTTAGGGGGTGTGGTTGGGGCACGGTAAGACATTATACCAAATGGTAGCCACAACTTCATTAGGCCCCTTGACCTTCAGGAGTTGTACTCGAAGGTAAAAAAACAGCGTACACACATCACTCGCACATTTCAAAGACATCACTAACCTATCGTCGGCTTATATCGCACGTTTGCAGTCCTTCGGTACGCCTGTTTACTACGGTTTGTTCCCTTAACTTTCTCCTTCTGTCTGGAAAGAATAAGGGTTTTCAGATTCATGTCCATGGCCAGTTTATTACTGCACCCTATTTTTCTACAGAATGGGTAAATTGTTTCGTTTTATTTATCTATTCTTTATGTGTACGTACTCGAAATGCATACACCTACCTACCGGTGTAAACGATACAAGCAAGAGGAAAAAATATACTTCGTTCTCGGATGCTAGTATCTGCTCAAGATTTGCGGCCTTGGGAAAGAAATAGAAACCGTAACCCGTCCGTTTATTGAGTCTTTTGGTGGTATGAATTGCGATTAGGCTCCCTGCCAGCTTCCCTCTCTTCCTCATTCCCTGTCACCTCTTCCTTTCATTCATTCATTCATTCAACCAAGTCAATGAAGTAACTTTGATCGCCGACGACATGGAAAGAACCACATAAATACCCAATCCTCTCTAATCATCTTTATAACATCCTTTCACATCATCCTTATTCTCCGCTCGACCACCATTCTATTCTAATTCATTATCATCTTCCAGTCACTAGTGAATGACAAGTGCATCAAGTAAAAGAAAAACTAGAATCACAACAAATTTAGTGTAGCTAATGCTGTCCTGCTGTAAATATTAGCAGTATTCTGCAGTAGCATTAAGAGTGAAAGAATATCATTCCATCCTATTTCATAAACGATGTTCATGCAGATGCTTGTTGTAAGTTGGTGATTTCCAGGACCAACTATTTTTTTTATTCTAAGGATTTGAATCTAGATTTCAATTGATGGAGTTGTTATTGAATAAAAATGAAACTCTGCAAATTGCCAAAATATCATAAAATCTCTTTAACAAATCGAGGCTAGACATAATGGTTATGATTAATAGCTGTTGTTGAAGCTACTAAAAATGCCTGAACGTGTCTCAAGAGAGGGATAAAGCCAGAATTTGGAGGTAGTTCAGTATTCAAAGAGTAATAAAACTGTTTCGAGTTCGTCAAACTGAAAGCAAATCTGGATCACATAGAGCCCAAAGCCCAATTATGTTACTGACGATGAAGTTCTCGTGTGGTACAAAGTTGCCGAAAAGTACCTAAATAGCATTGGCTTAGCATTCGTGACATTGCTCACTCATTTTTAGTGAATGAAAAGCAAATAATAAAATGCTTCAGCAATTTACTCTACTCCATGCTTACTAGTTATCTTAAGTATGATTCACTAATGGAACCACAGTTGTTTTGTAATTTATATTATTTTTGTATTTACTGTACATACTTTAGAGTAAGATAAGCCATAAAATAAAACAAGAGATGTAAAAGTGGAACGTGTTTGTTTGCTCTTTAAACTCATCATCGGTAGCACACAGCAGCTAGAGCTCTCAACTGGAGGCCAAGGGTTGACAATAATATTGAAATGTAAAACAGGTCCAGGCAGACTCCAAAACCCAGCTTGACACTTATATTTCCACTCTATAATATTTCAATCGAACCTAGCTATCACACTGACTAAAGTGAGTAAAGATTTATTATTAAACTTGATATCGGTCTGAAATCGTGATCCAGTCAAGGCACAGCTACTGTATTATTAATATTACTATCAAGTTATTTCTCCACACTTTTTTCAATACTTATTATTGCTTACTAGACTCCCACTCCAACTCTTCTGATTCCTCTACTAGCTATTTGTAGTGAATGAATGGTTAAAGGCTATACTATATGACACGGGGTAGCCGGAATCATTGTCTCAAGTATTGTGAAGGAGTATGATTTTGTTTGTTGTGTGTGACGATGATGACTTTTGTGTCGCGTCTCATTTCCCATCATTTCGTGGACAAGTGGCTGGCTTCAATTTCTTTCCTCTGTGTTTTTCATAATAGGTGAACGGAGTCAACACTTGAGCTGTTCTTTGTTCACGGATTTTGCATATTGAAGTCTTACCCAAGTCTATAAAGTTCAGGCTCAAGTATTGTTCAACGCGTTAGTTATTTGTACTATTTGATCGACCAGGGGCAATATTCCTTACTACTGATGCTAACTGATGATAGATCGAGGAATACAATATTGGTAAAAAATCTTGTGGTGGTTTGCCAGCGCATACACAAGGGCAGGAATCAAGTCGTCCTGTTGTGAATCAACGACGACGACAGATGAAATTGCATTACTCATCACGTTCTTCTCTCTCTCTCCAGCTTGACACAGATAGAATTCATAATCAGAACACAATTCAATGCCCACAAGAACAAAATCTTGTAGCCATATCGATATTTATGAGTTAAGTCTGTCTTTTCAATCCCCCTTGTGACGAGCGATGATCGTATCGTATTAGCGATCAGTTCTGGTCTTCTGCTTATATCATTCATGCAATAGAACAGAAGCTCAAAAGCGAAACAAACAATGGATGTTTTTATTATTGGCTTCCGTCTCCATTTAGCACAGCTTGACGCCTTGTTTCCTCTCAGCTCTCGACATCCTGTGTCATTAATAGTTCATATGAATTCATAAATTATAATATTACGAACCTCATAAGAAGGTTTGAATTTGAAATTAAAACTTTTTAAAAGTATGTATGCAACTTAATGAATACTTACTTTTACTCTACAAGCATTAAAACTAGAGAAGTAGCTGGTCGTGACATTTAATTGTTTTAGTGACTGAGACTGAGATTAAATGGGATCTAATTTTGATCACAAGTTACAACTCACAAGACAGAACGCGGCCGGTTAATTTCTTATATGAAAGCATTTTTAAAAGGTACCATCCATGTGGTGATAAATATTTATTCGATTCGTAAGAATTAATTGACCAATTAAAATTTAACGATAACAGTATATTATACAGCAGAACATTTATTGAATAATATCTTTGGTATGAAATCTTAATCTAGCTAAGAAAGATTTACTTGAATATATTTTCGACAAGAAGCACTCCGAAATGGAAGTTAATCTCAACTGGTGAGGGCAAGGTACTCAAAATCTCATAGAAAGCACAGAGACAAGAAAATCGCACCCAATAATCGGTTTATGAACAAAGTTACACAAAGGTTATGACAAAGAGTCGTCCAATTAATGACAATAACAAACTTTTATGAAGATGTATTAAAAAGCCCTTTTCAAAAAGTACTTGACATCATAATCAATAAAAGAGTCCATAACTCATCATTTATTCTCCGTTAGAAACTAATCTTACAAGTAGAGAAAGGCTCAAGAAAGATAGTAAGAAGAAAGTTGGTAGAAAGAGGCAGCAGGCCGGCTGGAATTAAAAGGTAAGAAAGACAAGGTTGGTTTGCTGGCAACGGTGAGTATCTTTTGTAAGTAAACAGTAGTATACGAGTTATTCAGTGAGACATCCTTTGGTGCGTGGAGTTTTTTCTCTTTTAAGTATAAAACAAAATATCAGAGTGGGAATCTACGTCTTTAAGAAGAGAGATGACATGAAGTTTTTTTGTATATCGAATAGAAGTCAGCAAACTAACCCTTGGGAACATCAAATATATCACACGATCGAATGTTGGTCATAAATTGGCCTAAAGTTGAAGGGTGCGAGGGGTTTGATGCAGTTTATCGAGAAATCCTGTCCCACTACTACCAAACAGAACACTACTCTGTCTCTCTCCCTTGTATCTTCTGCAACTTACCAGTATACCCTATCTTACTTGTCTAATAGCCAAACCATATGAACCAAGTATTAAACCACTTTCTTTTATGGAGAGCTTGCTTCAAGCCAACTTAATACAAAGTCGGAGCTCAACCCTAGTCCCGTAAAGCTTTGCTGATACTACCATTGACGTTGGGTCATCCTTGTCTCTAGGAAAAATGTCATCAATATCAGACGAGTTAGCCAACCAGGCTGAACAACTAAAGTCAACTTAACGGTAAAGAGATAGCTGGGTGAAGTATCCAGTTGAAGAAATCAGGAGCAGATTTCTTGGCCATTGCAGTGGATCTTGGATTTTGTCCTCTTGAATGCTGCATGTCCTAAAAATAAAACTAACTGGAACGGGATATGCATGCATCCAGGCCACTTACTTTTAGGAGTATATGGGGCGTTTTGAACAGCAAAGAAAGAAAGTAATAATATACCCTCCGACTATTTCTTTTACACAGATCTAAAGTTCATTTTGATCGGATCTAGGGATGAACTGGTTGTATCTGTTTCCGTACCAAGTATATATATATATTATTCACACATGTACGACCTTACCCAGATTTTTTCTATTTTTCCTCCATGTGCTTCACTCCACTGAGCTTTGGTTAGATGGATAGAATATTCAGTAAGAGAAAGAACTGCCGTCTGGAATTTGGTCTAGCAGAAGTAGAAACCAAGTATAGCTGGCTTTATTCTTTACGCTTTTCCTTGGAATGAATATTTGGAAATTCTAGCAGAAAAAAAATCTTCTCTCACACTTGAAGTTAAAATATAGTATGCGGGTAGGTTAGCACCCTACTTTTGCTTATTTATTTCAGGATTCACGAAAGGAACAAATTCCGGCTTCAGAGAACGGGATTTTTATTCTCCAGTTCATGTGTAGGAGGCTGCCAGTCCAAATATCCAAATCAAAATCGACATCATGGCCATTACCACGCTAAGAACTCTTTGAATCTCTCTTACATATGCATTTGAGGATGGGTTCTGAATCCTAATGCGCTTTGCCTTTACGTGTTGCTCCAACGGTCTTCACCGTCTACGTTTTTACATTCTACAGGCCTTTTTGGCGTTCACCAATAGCATTGAGTTTCCGTACTTAGCAGTAGGCATTGCGATTTTTACGCTTATTCATTAAGATGACTTTTCAGAAATGTATTTCCTCAAGTATTATTTTCTATCAACTCAAAAGGCTAGATGTTCCCAGGATTATGAAAGAAATAAAATAATAATAATAATATTGGCCAACAGTAGTAATAAAAACTAGATATCCACGTTACTACGACCTACTGATAGGGCCCCTCTCCTCGGAGAGATGAGGGATCGGTGATAAAATCGAAGGTCAAATGGTCAACAGCAGTTGTCATCATTGTAAAATGGCCAGGAGAAGGCACAGGAAAAACAAAATGACGGTTGTGATTGAAACAATAAAATATTCCGTGTTTCCCCTATATCCTCAAGTAAAAAATTCCCAATCTGATAAGAATCATTGAAGCCGTTTTATAATCCCTGAGGAGCAAAGTTGTTGCTTAAAGTTTGCCATCCTTCCTCTCTCTCTCTCACGTTAGATAAAATGACACAGATGCTGGAGAAACCTTAATAAACATTTCACAGGAGCTTAGGCATATTTTCATCGCATATCACTCCACTTAACTATTGGATTCCTTAAAAATAAAGTTAGTAAGTCTTAAAGCGATCTGCCGTGTTAAAAGTAAACCTAATATGGTTAGGCCAGGCAAAGAAAGTCGCCAAAACCTCGAGTATAAAGTTAAGTTACATTTTGTTGTCACATCTTTATGAGAAGGTCACTCTTATCAAATAGGGTAGTAATCGAGTGGTCAACTCTGAGTGATTCCTTCTTGGTCAAATAAGATCCCAATCTCCAGAGAGATATTAGCCCTCACTATTCCACTCTACTTTACTCCTCTTCAACATTCCTAGATGTTCTTCAACAAGAGCAGAGAAAGGCCAAAGAGAAAACTAACAGATCTTTGTTTAAAGCTTCAGAATTGGAAAAATCACCAACTGACGTGTAAGAATCTGTTTTAACTTCAGACCAGCTCCCTTCCCTCTTCATACATAAAAAGCTTACTTTCTCTATACATTTAAGTACTCATCGTTACGTAGCTAGTTAGGTACATGCTTGGGTATTCATCCTCTTTATATTTCCACCATAAGACGATCAGTAGTCGGTAAAGTTCATATGCACGAACGACGGATTCTTTTTGAGCATTTATTATTGTAAGAATTCCGTTTGGTTCTGGCTGAATGAGTGAACAGTTGAACGAGAAAATACCGGCATTGGGAAGACCACTTTCACCATTTTACACCCGGGTATTCCCCACAGATTTCTTCTATCTATCGGGCCAAAATCTTTCAGGAAATCGACTGAAAACAGACAAGATATTTGTATTGGTGGTACACAGACGGCAAGAGACACAGAGCCTCCAGCTAGTTCACTACTTTGTGCGATTAAGTAACAGTAGCTCTCCCTTATTTTCACTCACCCTACGCTTTTTTATTCCAATTCTACTTCTACTTTTCTTGTTGATATCCAACTTTTCTTTACAGAACAAAGTGCTTCCTTTTCCTTTAGTTAATTTTGAACTATCCCCTTGCTCCTTGACACTTACCTATAATTCATAGATTGGATAAAAAGAAATGCAGGCAGAAACAAACAAAAAGGAAATTACGAGAAAAGTTTTAGGTATCCTTTGAGGAATTGTGTGCGGAACTTCATGAAAAATCACCTTTCAGGAGAAAATCAATGCAAGAGCATTCTACGATCAAGGCTGTTATTTTAATGGGTTTCGATAAGCATTTAAAATATGAATAATTTATGCAGTTATACTCAAACATCACCAACAATATCGCTTTGCTTGCATCGATTGCTTGGCAGGATAAGAACAGGTTTATATGAAAGCCTGACAACGGAACAGTCAATGATTCTCTTTCCCAATGGTTTGCGTCGCAAGAAAAAATATTGCTCGAAAGTCCCACGGATAACTTTACACGATGAAGATTCCCTAGCGATCTAAACTTATTGTAAGTTTGACCCATGAAAAGTTCAAATAGTCAATTTGCATGAAATTTTATCGTCTCAATTGCCACAAAAATTACAGTGAAATAGGGAGAACTCTAAATATCCAACTGATACGCTGGGATTTGTTATGACGCTAATGTCTAGTAACAAAAATGGAATGTAATCAGATATTGCTCCTAAAATCTTGTGTAGGATTTGTCTCGTTCCCCACAATCTCGCAAATCTAGAGTATCATATCAGACCACTCACAGCAACCCAAGGATATCCTAGTTGCTCGTTGTTTGTA
>JAQFZX010003715.1:0-10904 GCA_034682405.1 Hydroisotoma schaefferi | reverse complement strand
CCCCGGTTTAATTCCCCATGGCAAATCGGAGGTTGAAACAATAATTCCCCAGGGGGATTATTTCGGGAAATACGGTAGTTGGTCTTTTTTTACTTTCCTTGAAAAGTTTCCACTTTATGGCCAAGTGTGGAATCCAGAGCTAAGAATGGGAGATTTGTATGTTCGGGAATTATTAGGGAACAAAGTTTATTCATAAAAAAGAGCAAAATCCATTGTTCATTTCAGCAACAGCCACGGGTTCTTAAAGTTTTACTGCATTTTACTGAGTACTTGCATCCAAGTAACCTTGACCCATCCGGGTTTTTCGAAACTATTCATATGCCAGAATGTAATCTTGACAGCTTGTGCCACCAAACTTTATACGAAGTATTTGAGGATTTACGCCTACTTTATTACAACAGGAAGTTTCTGAATGGCTTCACGATAACTTAAGTTTACCCTGCTCCAAATGTTCGAAACATTAACATTCACTTGTTATGTTTCTTATCAAATGTACAGGAGATTGTTGCAATTTTTAAAGGTTAAAGTTATGAATTATTATAAGAGGACCCAAAGCATATGATAAAAACCGTATCCTCTTTTTCTTTTACTTCTGCATCTAACTGCCTATATCCTCGAAAAGGGCCCCTTTCGAATAGTACCCCTTAAAAACTTATTAATACAACCATAATTCCTATTTAATTGTGTGTTAAATTTGGCTGAAAAACCAATACTCGTCCCGGCCGCTATTTGAGGATATTAAATGATGAATTACGGTGTGTGAACGTCCATTTCCATCCAAATCCTACTTATTCATAATTTCAGACTAGTTTTAGAGGATTTTTAGAATATGCTTAGAGCTTTTATATTTTCGGAAATTAAGGAAATGTAATGAATTCTGTAAATCCTTCAGTTCAAAATCTTGTTCAAACAAATAATCCTTGTTATTCCGTACCTGAAAGGAAAAGTAATAAATCTTGGAAGGCTTATCCCCTTTTTGTATCAACGTTTATTTATTTATGAACATTCTGTTAGTTTTACTTTCAACTGAATCAATTTCAAAGAAGATTTCATAGATTTCCCTTGTGTATTGGCTTTGCTTTATAAGTTTACTCTCTCCAAATAAATATCCAATTTATATTTCCAACTCTCTCGTAATATTTCACTAACAAATTCTAATCAAGATGAATGATAAAATTGAAATTGAAAGGATAATATTTATTCGTTCTTTATTTAATTGTTTTTTTTACCCTTTTGATTCAACCATTTGATTTGATTCTGTGACGAATGACGATAATTGTCAAACTTACTACATGTATCTCTCAATACCTAAAAATAAAAGCTTGAAAACTTGTTTTGAGTGTAATTAATTAAAAACAAATCATCTTGATCCCACGCTTTGGATTCCAATAAATCCTACTATCCTAAAACCCGTGCGATATGCCGCCCTTGCTAATTAAGCCGCATGCTATCCTTTACATGCTAAAAGGGCTCTTATGCTTCAAAATATATTTATTTAACATATAAGCCGCGGCATATCTCAGGGGTTTTAGGGTAGCATTTTTCCATAGATCTATGGCATTTTTCTTCTCTGTAAAACTTACCAAACTTAAACACCAAACTCCACAATTATGATACACGTGAGGGATGCCAAACTTAATGGTGTACTAACTTGATTTAACTTTGAATTTATACAAAGTATTTAAGCTTTTTATTCGGCTTTTACCACCGCCCACTGCGACACTATGCTTTTATTGCGTTTTGCACAAAATTGTATCACCCTTTTATTTTAAGACCTGCAAAAAGCTAATGTCAGATTCGGTCTGTTCAACTTTCAAAACTGTAAGTAGTATTAAGAAATGCCAAGACAAAAAAAAGAGAAATTTCAGAACTTATTCCTTGTAAGATTTTCGTAACTCTTTGAACAACATTCATGCATGCCGTACCTACCACATTCTTATTATTACATCAGTAGTGGTCGTCCTGAGGCATATTTGGGCTGAAACCGCAGACGAAACGGATTCCGGTTTACCTGCTTAATTCTGTTTGATTGCAGATGCTTGCTTTTTTACTTTCCTCGACCATTTCGACTCATTTATGGCCTCACTTTATTTTTTATTATAACTGATTGAGGCGGTTTTGAAATGCCAAATAGTACAGTTCCACAAATATTTGGGAATGTACCATGTTTGCACAGTACACACCAAGTTTCAGGAAACATGAAAGAAACCCTGGGTTAAATTACCTTTAACTATAGAGGTTAGAGAATCTATAAGTTTACAGATCTGCCCAACAAGTTTACCTAGCAATCCCATCCCATCCCTTCCTACGGATGTAAACAAGAATGTTAACGTGACCCATATTTTTTGGAATTGATTCGTCAAATTTGCTTTATGAAACTGCACAGACGAACCGACAAAAGTTTAGTTCAAACTGAAGCATAACTCATGAATCACCCGTTCCTCCTTTACCAACGGTCCTTAAGAAACCTTCGGCAATAAATTAAAAACTGTCTCCATCCAAAGCCATTCAAAGTGGAAATATAGATATATTTCCGTGGATTTGACCTATGACCTATGACCTTTGACCTATGATCTTAAAGTTCTCAACATGAATATGTTCCTCTCTTTAACAGGGTAGTAGTAGCCCTGGCATTAGTGGGAAACACAGCAGTCCTAGTGGTCCTCCTCCTAGCCCCTGGTCGGATGTCCGTACAAAGGTTCCTAATGGCAAACCTCTCGTGGGCAGATTTATGCATGGGAATTTACCTCCTGATGGTAGCAACCCAAGACTTGGTCTCTCTCGGCTCCTACTTTAACTACGCTATTGATTGGCAATTAGGCTGGGGATGTCAGATTGCAGGCTTTCTTACAGTTTTTGCCTCAGAACTTTCCGTATTTACCTTGGCAGTTATTACCGGAGAAAGATGGTACGCCCTTACCAGAGCTATTCATCTTACAAAACGACTAACCATTGTCGGAGCTGCTCAACTCATGTCCGTTGGATGGATCCTATCCGGAATTCTCGCTGGACTTCCCTTAGTTGGCGTTTCCTCTTATTCCAAAACAAGGTAAGGGTAATCAAGTCCGTTGGTAACTTTCTCGTCGAATGTTCAATGCAACAACGCTAACCTTCTGTGCCTTTTTTCATGGTAAAAGATGTAGAATATTATTAATGATTTTTGTACACTTTTACCATAAAACCTTAAAAGTTTTCTTTACAGGCACTTTCCCCAAAATGTTGCCCTGCAGTTCCTAATCAATTAGAACCCTTAATCCTTAAAATATCCATTAATCTCCATCCTTCGAGCTAAAATATACTTCAACAAATTACAGACGCCATAAGTTAAATAAGCAATGCTTTTTATCCATACTTTCTCTCCTTTTATAACCGCTTTAAAAGGAGTCATACAACACTCTAGGTTATATTCAACCGAGATGTAATAAAATAAAGTAGGAAATTGAAGGATAATTCTTATTATTTATTGTTATTCCTTCACGTTGACCAGTATCTGTCTTCCGATGGAGGCCAGCTCAACAGGAGCCGTTGTCTATCTCTCATTCCTGCTCCTGTTTAACGGTCTAGCGTTTCTGCTAGTGGCGACCGCATATTGGCACATGTACCGAGCCGTTGCAGGTCACGGTGGGGCTTCCGCCCCCGGAGCTTCCTCAGCCGATACGGCCATAGCTAAGAAAATGGCACTTCTTGTATTCTCAGACTTTGCCTGTTGGGCTCCCGTAGCTTTCTTCGGACTTACGGCCGTCGGGGGATATCCCCTTATTGGTAAGGCCCATTTTAACCAAGTTTCATCAAAGCTGCTCAACTCCCAGATTGTCTGAAAGATGAGCATTGAAATATTAAAGTTCCAACTCGCCAGAACATTTAATAAAGGTGTATTTATTTTCTAACATGAAGGTGTGACAGATTCTAAAATCCTCCTGGTATTTTTCTACCCATTGAACTCAACATTAAACCCGTATTTATATGCGATAATGACAAAGCAGTATCGGAGGGATTTGTTACTTCTCCTCAGCAGGTAGCCTAAACGGTATTACTTATTCTTTGCTTTACTCATCTCTCTAACTTTCCATATTAATATATTTCAACCACACAGACAGTAACTGCTTTTGCGATCTTTGTACTTTTGCCAAATGTAAGGCCACCGGTTTCGTGCTGATCTAGGAAGAAAGAGGCCGAGAAAAAGTTTGCGATCCTCGACAACTAGACCAAAAGATTATAATTCTAGCTGGCATGATAAGCAAAAACAAATGCAAAAAGTATCAGTCGTTTTATAGGAAACGGGGATAAAGTATCCTCTCGAGGAAAAACTTACTCACGACCAGAATCAGAGATCTTAAGCACTTTCTTCTGTACAAATCCCTAAGTGCATTTATTTTTATTTTATAACAGTATCCAATTAGTTCCGACCTAATCCCCTGATAGCGTGTTTATAATTTGTTTGTTGTTTTATTTGTAAACTAATATGCTATCATTCCTACTTACTCTACTTTATTTCTATTCCTAAGTCCAACGTCCAGTCCTGCACAGTCACAGCAGTTGCCGTTGTGGAGAGTAGACCAGATTTTTCATGCTAAGATTAAGATACAACCCAAGTTCCTGTCTGGGGAAAGTTTTTCCATTTTGTAGTTCATATCCTTAATTCTTAAAATAATAAATACATTGGGACAATTCTAACCGGGTTTTATGGGGATTTCGGGGATTATAAGCTGATATTATTTTCGCAAACTCTGTAGATTAAATGAAGATGTTCTAAACTAACTTAAGGAGTCCAAAATAGCAGTACATATGGCTCTTAATCGTTCTAATTGAGTGCACAACTGGATAAAGATAAAGGCTTTCTCTTATAAACTCATGCACAAAACCCCAAAGGATTTTAATATGGAGTCCTCTTTTATCTAAACTCTTGGGTGCTTGGGTAAATCTTTTTATCGGGAAGACAATGACGCTTACTACTAAGACCCAATAAAATAACACAAACACCACAACCACAACTGCATAATCTGTTGATCTAAATACGTTTTTTTGTTCTCTTTCTCTCCCCTTTTATCACGTTATCTTACATTCTGCGGATGTCAACTCTTCGGCTTCAGACACGGAATGTGTACACGAAGAGCTGCACGCTACAAAACCGGAGCCCAATCCACGAACAATACATTGCAAACCATGCAAACTGTTCTACGTCTGGGTTCTGTGACTGAAACGAAGGTAACCCAGCGTCAAATCAGCATCCCCCCTAACGGGGACAACGGGATTTCAATCTCAACCGGAAACAATCCCACTTCCGGGGATAATTTTAACAAAAAGCCGGAAAACAACATCTCCGCGTCTATAATAGACAATGATTTCAACTCACCGAGGATATTCGACCACCCCCTTCTTCCTCCAGAGCCCTATTACAAGGGGGAAGGGAAGGATGTACCTGACCTGAGAAATGCGGCAGGGTCACGCATAACTGGAGACAATCTTAATGACGTGGATGGGAGGAGTATTGCCGAGACAAGTTTTATAACTGTTCCGTCAACACAATTCGGAACAAGCAGTCTGACCAAGAAGGTCGGTAATAATGGGGACAAGCGGGTCCGACTGCTGCTTCAGGATTCGGAAAGTTCACGTCCCATTTTGGAAGAGGAACTTGATACTGAACTGGGAGACGGAGAGGTTTCAGAAAATACACCGTTCTGCAGGCCGAAAGGGTTTGATATAAAATAGATAGATAGTTAATTAGGTTTTACGAATGATAAGTACATTGCTAGAGGGGCATTTACTTAAATATCTATATGGGCTTAAAAACGGATAGGGTAGGTTCAAATGAGAGATTTATCATTATTTTCTCAGAGTTTTTGCATATGTATGAGCTACTTTTATTAAATTTTAGGACGTTTTTAGGAGAAATCTAGTGATAAACTGAAGATATGCATGTTATGTTACGAGATTTTCTGCGATATGATTGATTGTGATAAAAACAGCACGAAATATACACTAAATGCTGGTAATTCGGATTCGGATTGACCTAAAATTTGTTAGAGGAAGAGGTTTACGGTTGCTTGTTGATTGTTGATGTATTTTAAAGAATTGAGATAAGTTTTATTAACCCTTCCTGTTACCTAGATCTCACTAAATAATTACTAAACTTCTGTCTGTTTTCTTTCTGCTATCCAATAAAAATAGTTCATTGCTGGACTTTCCCATATAAACATCCGTCTAGTAAAACATTTTTTGAACAAAATATTGCAAAAGTCAGTACATGAAGCATTAAGAACGTTAGAATGAAATTGGTATGATGAACGATGTTCAATAAAACTTTGGTTCCTTATCTAAATTAATGCAGCAATTTGCAATTCATTCTAGGCGTGATCCATATCATAGTTTTATTATTTTACGTTCCTAAGAACATTGAGCCTTATTATTGATTTAATACCAGGGAAAAGGCAAGTGTGTGTGGGTAATAAAATATTTATTGATTGATCGACAACCTTATCCACCCGACAACAGGTCACAGACAGTTTATTTCTCCGTCTAGGTTTCTTTATGAAAACACCAGAAAGAACTACCTACGTCCTACCCCTTGTGGAAACATTCATGTAGGTCGGAAACTATTGCTTGCTCTAGCGTTTGAAACTTTAAATTCTCTTTGGACGCTGGTGACGTCCCTGTGGTTTTTCTCTGGCTTGGCAGCGCTGCTGCTGCTGTATGTATTTTGTGTATGAAATAGTGATCTAGTTGTCTTCAATCTTCATCATCAGATTTCAGTAACTTTGGTAGGAAGTATGACAGGGTTGGTCTCTCTGAGGATCCTCCGTCCCTCTGCCTTGTAGTCAAAGGTACATTTGTGGGCCTCCGGGATCCGATGGATCGTACAGAACGTGTCACCGCAGCGACACGTGAACTGACCAGCCGGACCTATCCGTTTTCGACACTCTTCGCATCGCACACCCGTCCCCTTCTTCTTCAGCTTATGCATGGAGGACGCCGTAGCTAAAAAACAACAAACAACCGTTTTTAGAATACATTTGAGGTCAATTTAGGTCATGACATTTTTATCTGAAGGATTTTAGGATTTGGGGTGAGGGCAAAGAGTACAGGAATGGGTATGGTTACCTGGACGGGATAGCAGAAGTTGGCTAGATAAGGGTCGGATCCTTCGGGTAGAATTTAAAGTGTGGGTACTACTCTCTGAACTTGGGCTCGAAACTAGAATAAAGAAGGGGTTTTATCGTCACTAAAACGGTATAAAATTGTTGGGGAATAGTTATAAAAACTTACGACCAAATGTTGTATCAAGGATGCCAGTATTTTCCTTAGATTTTGACGAAGCTGCTCCAGTCCTCCAATTTCTACACTTGACTACCGAGGGAATCAGCGTATACGACTTGGTCGCTCTTCTGCAATTAGAGATCATTCAACAATTTAATTTAATGGTTTTTTGTACAATTTCGAAACTTTTTGACTTACGTGAATCTATTAGCTCTTCTGGCAGAGTCCTTCCCTTCCTGTTGTGCAAGCAGGATGGCCACCGAGAGTTGGACGTACTTGCAAAGTTGGTCCTGGGAATAAGGCAACTGTCCTGCGAGGTAGTCCTTCCGCTTAGACTGCAAGTACAACTCGGCCTTCAGTCTGTTGAGCGTTGCAACGCTGGGATTCACCGCCAAGTTATTGGGATGGGGAGTGGTAGGCTTCTTAGAGGGTGTGGTTGACCCAGGACGCTTTAAGGTCACCGGAGGAGTCTTGTCCACAACTATATTGGGAAGTTCTAGGGGTTCTTCCTCCACTTGCTAAAAGATAAGAAGGGGTAAAGGGTCAATTATGCATTATTTCTACCTACTATTCTTCCAGGACTGGGTATGGGTTTACTACCTTTCGCTGTAACAAATTCTGCCGGATTTGATTCATTTTCTGAAGCGTTTTAGCGTTTTCCCTGATCCTATCCAGTTGATCAGCTCTGGCAGATCTTGCCGACTTTTTTTTATTGTAACTATCATTGGTCACTTCGGCAGTTTTATTTCCAAGACTTCTTAAAGATATGTTGGCCTTGCTCTGTAACCTACGAAGGTACTCTAGTTCCTGTTCCTCCAAGTCCTCCACGCTCTCCTTTCTCTGATCCCCTGGGGCTAGACCCTTCTTAATAATTAGGAACAACCTCCGGTCAAATCTATCTTGGAGCACAAGCAACCCATCGTTTCTCGACTCCTCGTCCGTAGGCTCTGGGAGTTTTGGGAAGCTTATCGAGGAAGTCTGCTCCTTGGGGGAGTCGTCCCTTAACCTCTGACCTTGGGGGAATTGAGAGCACGGCTTCTGAAGGTTTTTCACAGGTACCCTTGACGAAGTTTGGGCTGAGGAAGATGAGGACGACGAACGGTCAGAAATAGATAAGTGGATGGGTGGACTGGAGTCCCGGAACCCCTTGGCGTAGGGCACACCCGTGGAAATACTCGTTATAAGCCGAACGTTAGATTCCTCCGTCAGACCAAGGTCAGCTAGTGACCTGTAGGGGTCGTTCAACACGGTTTGACCTACCAGGATCGTCTGCTCCGATGTGGGGATCCCTACAAATCAAGATATTTTAGATGCTTTACTGGCCTCATCCCCCGGGGAAAGTCCCCCAATAAATAAAGTACTCACCCTCCTGGAAGGAAATCCGGGTCTTGAGCAGCTCAAGGGTATCTAGAGGATAGGCAAATACATGGATAGGCACACCCAACAGGGTATCGATTTTTAGGACGAATCCAAGCTCCTCCTCTTCCGAGTCCCATTCCTCCACTGACTCCGACGTCATCCTCGCTTATCTTTTGGGTTATCGAGACCTCACGAACTTGCACTTTTAGACTCTTTGATAAGAATTCCTCGGATCCCTCAAAAAAGCCCTTCCACCCTAAAAACTAGACTACTAACTGAATACATAACCAAGTAGTTTTGGGTCAATCTCATGTATTTATTTGTGTGGGTGTGGTTAGAAAAATATTTATTGATTGATCCACAACCTCATTTACCCGACCACAGATTTCCCACAGGAAATTATTGCATTTCTCCGGATTTTATAAATGTTTTTAACCGTTTCCTTGGTTTCATCTTCCCTTCTCGACCGAGCATTTGACCCGGTCAACGACCTGAACTTTCGCCGTCTTGGGTTTTTTACGGGAGTTCAGGACCTCGGACCCAGTGACCTCAGGGCCCAGGGCCGCTTTCGAGACTCTTCATTTGGGAGAAAGCTTCTCTGGAGTGACATAGCCACAGCCAGCCGAGCCAGGGCCTATCCAACGCTGGATAGTACTGCTTCAAAGGAACCAGGCCGCAATACTATGAATATGAATATGACAGCAATACTATGATATCAATATAAATTTGGTAGCAATACTATGAATATGAATAAGGATTTGATAGCAATACTTTGAATATGGTTATGCATTTGATAGCAATACTATGAATACCAATATCAATTTGATAGCATTACTATGAATATAAATTAGATAGCAATACTCTGAATATGAATTTGAATATGAACTTGACAGCAAGACCATGATATGAATGAGTTTGATAACAATACTATTAATATGAGTTTGATTTTGATAGCAACAACGTAAATATTAATTGGAAAGTAACTTTATGAATCTGAATTTGATAGCAACGCTATGAAAATGAGTTTGACAGCAGCAACAATGTAAACTTGAATTTGTAGCAGTAGCAGTACTATAAATATGATACTACAAAATGCCATGGTCGCAACAAGCGTGGGTACAAGGGTGCATTGTACGCACTGGTTTCTTAATGTACCCACTAAAATTTTAGAAATCCTTTACATGTTAAGCAGGCTCCGCCAACCCAAACCCCTCCCTATCCTTTAATGTTTTTGTACCCACTGGTACCCACTCGTGGTTGCACCTATGGTGGAGACAGTAACATGAATCGGAATTTAATGCCGTGTGAATCTGCAGTTTAAAGAAAAAGTAACGATAAAGCCATATTATGTTAAATATGAGTCTGCATTTTACAAACTACACATTGTGAGTTTGAGGCAGTGTTAAGAATTGGAGAACATTAAGCTTAGTTTAATCACGATACTAAATTTTGTTGACTACAATTTGGATAGTGATGATAAGTTAGTAATATGAATTTGAGAACGATACGCTAAATTTGTTGACGATACTGAATTATGATGCCAACTTTACGAATTTGAGGTGGGATCACGATCAGCATGATGATAATACCTAGTATAGGTTTAGAATAAGATATTTTTAATGGCTGTTGCAGAGTCCCTAGCAATTACATCATAATGATACTTTCAAGTAACTAAAGCAAGGATACAAAATGATAAAGTAAGAGTATATTTGTGGTATAATAAAAGCAATTAAGTTAAGTTAAATGTAACTAAATATAGCAAGCAAAAATAAACTGAAAATAAATCACATTAAATGATACATTTAATATTAGTCCATATCCTTTTGATGAATGTTTATATTTGTTGACAGCTCCTCAATAGATTGAAACCCCTAGGGAGCTTATGAGTTTAAAAAATATATAAAAAAAATAACGGAGCTAAAACGTTGTTTAGAGTCCAGTCAGCATCATCAAGGCAACGCGGATTAGATTTATTTCCAGTTTTGAGTTCCAGTTTGAGTTTTGAGCAATTAAGCTCAATTAAAGTTGTAAAGTCCCACCCACGAAAACCCTACAATGGATTCTGCCTTATCAACCCCAAAGGTAAGGAAGGAAATCCCGATATTATGGGATATTAATATAAAATGTGCTTCTTTCTTAGACGCTGGAAGGTCGTAAAGTTCTATCTATAATTTAATATCCCATGTATTTTAAAACCGTTTTAGATTTTAAAGTCCGTCTTTGGATACTTAAACCTGAATTCCTTGAAGAATTGTCGACAAGTGTCCAAAACGTGGTCTAAAATAGCCACG
>JAQFZX010003714.1:0-10907 GCA_034682405.1 Hydroisotoma schaefferi | reverse complement strand
CCGCGCGCTCACTCTGCACACACCGCGCGCTTACAATTACATGCCTTTCGTTACGCCCGTTTACAACGGTTTATTTAGAATTCTTAACAAACAGTTTACCTGTATGTGAAATGTTTTGTATAATTTTATGCATTTTGACGCACGTTTGAAGATATTATTCTAAATTAGATACTTTTTACTTTAAAAGGTGTTTTTTATATACTAAATGGAAGAAAGAGTTTGCAGAAATGTGCGGTGTGGTTAGAATACACATGCAGAGATAAAATGGATGCACGATAAAACACAATGGCATGCTTGAGTGGGTGAGGTCAAATGTCACTATTTTATTATATCTTTCATCCTTCAGCTCTTTTTGGAAAGTGATGCACTCTTTGCCCGATAATCTAATAAATCCTTCTAGTTCGTATCCCTCTCCCCGATGTACTTTACATAATAGTATTTGGGAGTAACATTATTTTGGCATAAGCTTCCATTCTGCTAAGTCTATGGTTTCCGTCAGCATTTCAGAATATACTTTTATAGTTTCTTTAGTAGGTATTTAAACGGTAGTTTTAGATCTTTCGTGTTGAATTTGCACTCCTATCTTGCCTGCCTATGTTAATTATATTTTTCATTACATTACTGCCCCGCCTGTCAAATTTTCTCCTCTACTTTGTTCAGAACTAATAATAATACTATTGAAAGAGGACGTCAAGGTCTGTTGGACAGAGTGTAGCTCATTAGTTGACGTCAATTAGTGAGATGAGAAGTACAAACTCATAAACGAATTGAGTCAATGAGGCGTGCATGTTTCTCATCAAGTTATAATAATATTCCATTCAGCTTTCGTGCATCTATTGAAAACATTAGATTTAATGAGTTTTTTCCCATTCATAATATTCCGAAGTGTGCAGCCTCATAGCAAGTCATTTGTTACAAAAATAATGAAGTAAACATAATATGCCAAGTTTACTGAAAACAAGGTTCCCAATGAGATGCACACAGAATCTACGGTTAAATTTATTAACCAAAGGGAAAATATTGTTTTTGGAAGGTTGAAAGGTAGGCAACCTCCTTGACTTTTTGATAACGCATCGTATAGACGCTAGAATACTGACAATTGGTATGTCTATGAGGGAATTTCTTGAAGATTGATATCAGATTGTTCAATCTCGATTTCCCTTAAGAAATACATTCGATTTTCTTGGATTCCGCAGGGAATAATACACTTTTCCTTGTGTTCTATCTTGCCGTGGAGCTTGTCATGACCTGCATATGCGTAACTGATTATCCAGAAGTCTCGAACTTCTCTCTATTTGTTGGAGATTGAGATATGTACTTTCTATGAAGTTAGGCTATCCTTGATATGTTAAAGTATACTATAGTCAGATCAAAAGAACAATACTTTTGAATTTCATTGGAAATAACACTGGGCTCGCTTTCGTGAATTTCTGATAGGAATGATTTTAAGTTTCTTTCTCAAGGCGATTTAATGATTAGTATATGCAGCCAAGGGGAAGCATTGTATTCATTTGGAAAGCAATGAATAGAGAAAGGCGGAAAGAAATTGTAGAGAAATAAGTGGTGGATTTCAATTAAATTCGACTCTACTTGTTTTATTCAAGAGAAAAGTAAATTAACCGAAAACTCACCGTCGTGTCTGATTTTATTCAAGCACAACGTTGTCTGTCTGTTTTGTTTTGTTCAAATTTAAATGGGCGTTATGAATATCGTTTTTTGGATGATAAAGTGCAGTTTGGCCTTTCACAGTTTGGAATTCGTAAGTAGGACACAGTTGAGCTTGATTGATGAAGTTGAACGCGGAGTGCTAATTAGAATCTAACGGAACTGTAAATTTACTAGGTGCGTGAGATACGTGTGGATTTCTCTTAGTCAGTGTCGAACTGTTAATGCTATTATGTTCTCATTCATATCTTAGCTTGTTGCCGTCTGTAAATAAAGTTATAGAAGAAAAAGACAAAGCTTCTTATAGGGGATTTTTAAATATAAAACATCTTAATTCAAAATTGACCATTTAAGCAACTAAACTCTTCACTTTATATCCTTTAATTTAGTCATAAGTAGTAAATTCTATAGTGAAAGGACTTTCACAGATATTAACCACAAAATAGTTGTAATTAGAGTGGATGTGTTCTTGTTAAATTATTACAGAGCAGTCGTCTCTGTACGACAACCACCACTACCACGAAGAATGTTTGCGCTGCAACTCCTGTGGAATCAACCTTTCTGGTCCCAGTCAAGTAATTCGTTTCTATGTTCTTTCAAACTCTTTAAAATTGTAAGATAAAGACCACGCTTGTTAGATGTATTAAACAGATAATTGTGCGATTAAAAATACTTGCAAGGTAGTCGTTCTTGACTATCTTATCTAAAAATCTTATGTTAATTGATTTTTTAAAGAAGAAATTAACCAATAATAAATTAGGCCAGATCTAAATGTAAGTGAAAGTTTGTGCCGGCCAAATCTGTTGTACACTTCGATTTTACATTAAACAGCAATATAATGTTCCATTGTAATTTCATCCGATACAGAAACGGGCTCGCCGATTCAGGAATCAGATTCTGTGTGATCTCCACTTTGCAGACGTGGCATTGATGGAGTGTTCAGATTTTATGAATCAATTGCGGTCATTCAAGCCACAAAGCTTGGGATGTGCAGTTGCCAGAAGAAAGTCTTCGACTACGCTTATCTTCCCTTTACCACCACAAGCTTGTTCAGGTAACAGAAAAATATGCATAAAAAATAACTAAAACTTGTCAGGCAGCTATTTTCGATACTGATAAACTAAATGGACCTAACGGACAATGGTAATTTCTGGGTCCTTAGCCGTCTAAAGATTGAATTTATGAATTTAATTGTTCGACGGTAGTACATAGTCAAGTGTAAATCTTATATCTCTAAATTAGTAAGGCAAGAAAGAAGTTGATGAAAGTTGGGTTCGTGTTTGTCTAGTGATATCTAGTTCAGTTACTTCTTTCTGACTTCATCTAGATTTCGTAGTTTACGTTTTATAGATTAAGTCAGAGGCAGAAAGCTTACTAGGGTTTGCCTATTATACCATTTCATTTGTAAAGTTAACTCGATAGCTTTTTCTTTTCAATTGTATAATTGCTTAACTTTCAACGTTAAAATTGCTCCCAACTGTACTTCATGATTTTGCGACAGTATTTATGCTTTTATGTTAAAAGCTCAGTATCATGAGCTTCTATGATATTAACTAGCATTTATTCCATCATCACATCCATGTTTCCGCCAGAAGTAATGTTAAATTTGTATGTATTCTTCATCTAAACATTTTAATTAATTTAGTCGGTGAAAGCATTTTTTTTATTGGATTTGCATGCTTCATCTGCTTCATTTGAAGCACACAATTTCTACACTTTATATAGCATGCTAATTAAGTTTTTCATTTCATTGTAGACGAATTTTGTGAAGAATATCCCCATCAACTTATTCCTACACCGGGCTACTGGATTGAGTGTTCCAGACAGAAGATTACTTCTGGGAATCAAAATATTTGGGATGAACAGTCTGAATCAGGCTAGTTGGATTGAAAAATTTTCATGTGCAATATATTTAGTACCTTTAAAGATATTTTACTTTCCGGAGTCTGATTTAATTTAATATTTCTCTACTAATTACACAAAAAGTGTATGATCTTTGGGTACAGAATGCTAGGCATGCTTATAATTATTTAGTTTTTTGTAAGATGTTTGTCAGTCATATAATTTTAATACAACTTGCATTTCTGCAGATTTTCAAGAGAAAGAGGAAGAAGACTCTAAAGACGAGGAGGATGAGATTGAAGAGGATATAGACGAAGAGAATGAGAACGAGAATGGTGCAGATATTGATGGAGACTCGGGAGTTGGTAAACAGAGGAAACGGAAAAATAATGTCAATATTCAGGTACTGTATAGAGGAACGTTCCATTCGCTTTTTAATAACATTAAACTTAGTCTCCTTTCATGTATATTTTTAGGTTTTTATGCCCCAGTGGTTGCAAATAGGGTCCAAAACGAAATGTTTGTCTACAATTGAAATATATTTAAGATCACCCCCCCCCCCTCCGTAAAAGGTCCTTACCCCAGTTAGTACCGCATGTTATATCGGAGTTTGAAAGAATAGTACCTAAGGTTTATTAAAACGGGAGAGGCTGTAGTTCAAATAAGCAATGCAACACGGTCAGATTGAAGACTTGTGAAAGGATATAATAAAATATTTACGTGTTTGATATAAATGAACTTTCGTCATATACTCAAGTGAAGTGGCCTTTATGAGGTGCACATTTTCTTGGTATAAGTAAATTGGTTAAATTTAACATTTAAGCTTTTGAATAAAGATAATAAAAATTGAGTTGAACTCTGAAAATGTTGTGACACAGAAATTAGCGTTCATCTTGAGATGAATGGTGATCCTTTGAAGTAAAAAATAATCTTGATTGACTATTCATAAGTTTCGAAGAATTTTCTAGATGTTTGCTCTCCAGAAATAATGTTTTTAAGACTTCACATAGTCTTTCTGACTTAAAACTTTATTTCTTGACGAAGTAACATAAATATGGGATGGAATTGGGACTTCACCCAATTACCCTTGCTCCTGAGTAGAGAGAGGATAGATTTGTTTTGTCACTTCGAAGCCTTTTACTTACTGTGAGACCTTGCACTGTTATAAACATGCTATCTCCCATCTACTCCTCAGTGAGACCTTGTTGTTTACAGCAATCAAAATCAGTAAATTAATCCTATTTGATGTTGTAGACTCTAAATACTAATTGAAGCCTCATTGAAATGCTTGAGAACAAAGTTACTGTAGAAATTTTCGAGTACTCAGTGATAATAATTAGAAAGATGTTTGTTTTTACATCATGTTGGCAGGCTTGTACTTTTAGTTTACTCTTAAACGCGTTGGCTCATGTCACTAATTGACAAAGAAAATGAGGATATAAGTATATTTGTGTGTACTCTTCAAAAAGACCTATTTTATTTATTTCTACTACAGACTTCTGTATGCTAAGGAGACGAATAGGAGAGGTGCTAATGAGAATCGCTTTATACAATTTTGCTTTAGAGAAATGTTAAACATGTAAACGCAGCCATCGTTAATTTAGCCATTCTATTTCATTTTAGAGTATCGTTTGTTATGAGCTAGTAATGATAACTGTGTTTATATGAGAGAAACGCAGTACTATAGTTAAAGTTTGAGCTAAAATGTCTCTTGATTGAATCACTACCACCGCTCTAAAGCTAAACTGCCTATTGCAGAGGATTATGTATTGCTGGCTGTAATTATTATTTCATCTTTCACTTCTCTCAGTGTTCAGAAGAGGATGAAGATCGAATGCCCCGAATCTTTGAGCCCTCAAAGACCTCAATAGAAGAGCAATGGGATAAAAATGGAGGATTCGAACTGACGTCAGTGGAACAGGAGACGTATGAAAAATACTTTTTTGGAACAGAGCATTGGAACTATTTCACAAACGATGAAGATCTAGGACCTGTCATTCTTTCCCTCAAACAGGAAACTCTTAATGGCAGAGATCAATTCAGGTAGGTCCTCGTATCGTAGCCAACTTTTGCTTACCATACGAAAGAGAAAGCCCAAATAGAACATAAACACAGCCAAATTTTCTGCAGCATGCCTCATATACATATACATGTGCTTACCAATCAATGGAGAGTAAAAATAGTATAAACATTTATAAGACAGCAGTAGTAGTGCAGTTAGTCGGTTTTTCTATCTATATTATCTCTTATAACTGGAATCTATCAGATTGTGGATTTACTTTCCATCCTTTGTTGGTATAACTATAGTCACTGCTCTTGACTGCTCTTGAATGTGTCAAAAGCTAGCTCGGCTTCATGCTATGCTGGATACTCTGATAATTTTTGTACGCAACACACAAAGGAAGCTTTGTTCCTGCCCAATAGTGGAAACAAAATCAAGAATGCTACATACTGAAGGGAATCCCAAGCCAAAATTGATTAGAGTAGTTTAGCCTGAGACATTTCTGTAGGGAATTTAATAAATACAAACCGTCCGTGCCTTTTAACCTGAGAGACACATGTAATGTAACAATTCCGCTCCGTTTACAAAGAACAGCCTGGCTCGACGTACCTACATCCTCTGAATACTAGCATAAGGGAAATAAATCCAGGCTTCGATATGCAGGTCAATATATCTGATGAATGTATCTGGCTTTGGTGTATTCTTCCCGGTTTCTAAAGATGTGTAGACAAAATATCGCTGTTGTAAAAGCTAAGACGTGAAGGAGTGTAAAGCGCCTGTTAGTAAAGGTAGTTAGTAGGTATAAGTACAGATATTGACGAAGAGAAATAAGAGTTGTTGGTTTACTGAGGACTAAAGTCACGTCAGTCACCTAGATCATGTTTCTACAGTAGGACAAGAGAGTATGAAGCTTAATGAAATCATAGGTTGGATACCATTAGTGTACATACTATAGACACGGGCATTTCATGGGCATGTTTGTAGTTCTTTTAGCTGAGAATGAAATTTGTTGCTCGTTTAGGAATCATTTTCAAATGAAAGGTATATGGCAAATTATCAAAAAATTAATGGAGTTTAGGTAATATTAATTAGGAAACCTGCATTCTCTTCAAATTCAAAATTTTGATGCAGCGTTTATTCGGATTAAACTGACTTTGAAGCTGATTGACTAAGCTTCACTATTAATAGGGGTTTAAAAGTTCGTCCTAGGTAGAATACAGGCTTAATAGTTTTAGAAATTACAAAATCTCAAAACGTACAAGAGCTTCAGCGTGTGCTGTTTGGTTTAAAGGAACGGGGGGTGTAAGGGGAGTTTTTGTGAAATTTACGGGGTTTCTGTTGTTTTTGCTTTATTTGCACAGTAGATATTTGAGTCGTCTACAAATAAGGGTACTTCGTGGATAAAGATTGGAACTTTCTCTTCAAGGGTTCAGATCAGTCGTAGTGAGTGAATAGGGCTGAGGCAACAAAATGACTGTATCTACTCAGCCTTTACTTCTAAACTTTTCCTATTCCCGAAGTCCTGTTATTCTATGTGTTATATTTTCTTTGCTTCTCTAATCCTGCCTTTGTCTGCACAACGCTTTGATCTTTGTCGCCGGAAAAGAGCTTTAGCGAAAGCCTAGAGAATGGTGAGCGAGAAAAAGTTTTATGATCGGAACCACCGATACATAGAACTTTGTATTTGGGATGATGTACTGTACTACTACTGGTAGAAAGTTCAAATGGTACAAGCCGACCAAGTTCCTTGCTGTTAGGTAAGGGTAGAGATTTGATAATAAGGCTAAAAAGAAGGATAGAGTTATTACTGCTGGTAGTTTCAGAATTCAGGTGACAGATTTATCTTTCAACCTTTTCGGAATATAATAATAATTATTTTATTTCAATGTTATTACATCAAACCTAAGTGGTCGGGCATATTGTCACACAAACAAGGCAGTAGTGCTCTTGATTGAAAAAAATGCATGTCTTGTAAAGTTGTTAAACTTGAAGTAAAAAGGAATATTGGATTGGAATACGGAACGGGATGTCAGTAGATACCGTATTTCCCGATTTAATTCCCCTGGGGAATTATTTTTTCAAACTCCGATTTGCCATGGGGAATTAATCCGGGGGGGAATTATTCGGGGGGGGGGGGGAATTATTATTTCAATTTTGATCATTTTCGTTGTAATTTTAATTAAAAGTTCCACCAAACAATATACTTATTGAACTTTTTTTTACTGAATTTGTCTTTCAAAATGAAAAATTTAACCAGCCGTTCCCAGTAATTCATAATTATTTTAAAACTGGAATTGAGTGAATAAGAATATGCAATTAAACTAAAGAATATGAATCGTTTAAATAATAAAGTTTCAGTTTAATTTTTTTAATGACAATTTTAAAATACTAGTATTTTTTTGTTTCATATATGTTCATTCTCTGAAGTAGTTCCTTAATTTAATTACAAAAAACATTTTAAAGTTTAGTAAAAAAACGCACTCTGCTTTGGCTAATTATAAATTAATTCGAAATTTTTATGGTAAAAAAACCCTTCTCAAAATTATTTTAGGTATTGCTATTTTAAAACGGTTAAACATCCTTTGAGAAAGTTAACTTTCAATATCTCATTAAAAAAGCTCCAATTTGAGGGATTAGAATTTTTTCCCCATGGGGAATTATTTCGGGGTGGGGAATTATTACTTCAAATAGCCCGAACCCCGTGGGGAATTAAATTGAGAAATACGGTAAATCGATTTTTTTCCATTTTTAGCCTGCGAATCTTTCTAAACATATCCAATAAAAAGGCAGTTATTATTATTTTGTTAGTATTTATATTTTAAAATACCTATATCTGAATATAAACTGTGAATAAAATTAATATTTACTGTGTTTCATAGGATTCACAGTCTGTGAATCACAGATTGTAAAGGTAGTAGAACTATCAAGTAAGATAGAAAACTATTTCCTGTTCTGTTTTGCCCGACATACTAAAAAATAAAGCGTTGGGAGTTGTGGGGTTTTATCATGAGCAATTAGTTTGAGTTCAGTTCAGATCCTATCATTTTGGCTTTCCTTTTAAGTAAATTGTCCTGTAGTTTTAAGTTGGGTGTAAATGTAGGTTCACAAGAAGGACGGTGCCTGTGATATTAGTTAGCACTCAAATAGATGCAGAAGAACTAAACTAATTGATAGTCTCGGTTGCATTCGTGGGAATACTTTCATTTGTTCATAAGTATATTCCTAGGAAAATGTTTCATTGGGTGACGTCAGTCATAGTGTTGTACCAAACCAAATGCTGGTATGGACTATCCTGCTCCTACAGCCTTTTCCTTATTTATTGCAAAAGACTTTGGAAGTTCAGTGACTTTCCTTTCTAATCTCTAAAACCACATCCGAGAATCCGAGATGCTGAATTTCTGTTCAGAAGCTTACTTTCTTCTTAGACACGACTGGGTTTTACTCTATTCTTTTGATCGGTATAAATTATTAAGCAATTTAAGCCATAATTTATAAGAAAAAATAGCAGCTATTTTCTCTCCCTCGCTCAGATACTCCTTAATAGTTTGGAAACTTATTTTAAAATTAATTATTGGACATGTTTCATTTTTCATTAAGGTACGAACCAGGTAGACCTTGCCACATTTTTATTTTCTTAACGTTTTTGTATATATTTTTATATTTTTATTCTTCATGATAATGTGGTATGCAAGAATAGGATATAGCTTAGTGTCGTAGGCGTGAATACCAAAATATAGCCAATAATACCTATAGTCTACGACAAAATAAGTAAGTTTTTAATTGTTTCAGTTTTTCAAGACTCGAGATCCCCTCAAAGCTCTCCAATAATGAATCCCACCTCGGTAGGAAGCGTCTCCCCATTTTCATACACATTGTAGTTTTACGTTTAATTTACAATGTACGATTAATTAAAAAAAGGTAGCTCTATTTATGTATAGGTTAAGTTGATACTGCGTTACAAATAAACACAATAGTGTAGTCTCAACTGAGTGGTGGATGCTATGATATTGATGTTATGAAAGTTCGTTATCTTCTCATTACTCGGTCTGCCAGGCTGCATTGCTCTATATTCTGCCGTAATTATTATTATATAAACTATAAATAATATTAATAAAGTCCAAGTGCTCGTGCTCCAAATAAGCCGAGCCTATTATTCTGTTCCCCCTATCTCAGTCAGTTTATAACAAGATGGTGAAAGGCTACGTACCTTTCTCTAAGTTTAGTTGGTTTTATCGCTAGAATTATCTTGGTAATAATAGACCATGGAAGGCAGGTTAATTTGTTTTCATTATTAAATAAACAAGGCTTGAAGCAGGAACTATTAAAACGCTATATTATAAATTACACCATCATTCTCACGGCTTTCTCTAACCAGCTCTCTTCCTATAACCTGCATGCATCCTTTCTCAAATTCAAAACACCAAAGCAGCCTGAAGCCTTTTAGCAAACCATGAAATGAACCTACAGAATATTTGTTCGATATATAACCACTCAACGACGAATGTTGTTATTCACACATCGTATGCATAAACTATGGATGTACGGGAAATCCAATGATTTAAAAAAAATCCAAACCGATCTAGTTTTAAGTTAGGTAACGCTCGTATAAAAACGTGTTAAAAAATACCACTCTGAACTTTTAACAAGTATGTTGTGTGTTTTGAATTTCATCTAAAAATTCTACTTGTAAGTCGAAAAAGGAGAAACGCAGGATTAGGTTACTCGTTGAAACGCATTGATAGAGGAAGTAGAAGTATAGAATAGGATCCAAATCTCTGCTAACCTCTAGTCCATCAAAGCAATTCTAGCTGCAAGAAGCAAGACACGTTAGTTGTCAGCCGGATGGACGTAGAAATGTTCTGAAGAAAGCGTACAAATTGTAAGTTTAGCAGTACCTGGCAAAAGTTCACTTGATGCTGCTGTAGTCTAAAGATTTAGTATGGAACGTATACATGTCTCTTAAAATCATCAAAACAACAAAAGTGAAAGGGAGTTGAAGAACTTATACTACGACGGGAGAGTCAATGGACACGATGGTCAATGGACAGGAGGGTCAATGGACATATTGGTCAATAGACATAATCGTCAATGACGGGATGGTCAAAGGACACGACATAATGGTCAATTTATTTCATACCAAATTGAATTGCTGCCGGCTTGCTGTTCACAGACTATATATTACAGACCTAGTAAACCAGTCCAGTAGTAGTTATTGATGATGCATGGAAATATTATTGGTACTAGTAAGTTGTCATACAATATGCAACGTGATACCACAATATAAAGTAAGGTAATGTCATCTTCAGTCGTGAATCTTACGTTGTCTCAACTTGCCCCCAACACCACAAAATGTCTCAACTTGCCCCCAACACCACAAAATGTCTCAACTTGCCCCCAA
>JAQFZX010003713.1:0-10909 GCA_034682405.1 Hydroisotoma schaefferi | reverse complement strand
GAATTTATTGAGAGATGGTTTAAGGGTTTAGGCATTAGGGGTTTCAGGGTTTTACACGGGAATTTATTGAGAGATGGTTTAAGGGTTTAGGCATTAGGGGTTTCAGGGTTTTACACGGGAATTTATTGAGAGATGGTTTAAGGGTTTAGGCATTAGGGGTTTCAGGGTTTTACACGGGAATTTATTGAGAGATGGTTTAAGGGTTTTACACAAGAATTTGTTGAGAGAGGGTTAGGCATTAGGGGTTTAGGTGTTTGTTAGGCACGGATTTAAGGTTTCATGTGGGATATTTCTCGGGGTTTATGTGTTTTATAGTACGTTAGTTCACGATGTTTCATGTGATATTATGAGTTAGCTAGGTTCATAACTTTCCACTTGCTAAGTTTCCGAAACCCGCTGAGGTTACTTGTGAAAAAATCCTCAGATCTGTTTTGGTCCGTTGATAATTCTTACACGTCCCGAATAATATTTCAAGATAAAGTAAAGGGAGATATGTGGATGAGTTGAAGACTATAATATTATATGGTGAAAGTAAAGATACCCTCCTACTATATTTGTCCAACAATCAGTCTCACAAATTGAGACTGAAGAGACTCTAATTTATTTTACTTAAGCCTGGACTAAAAGAGTCAGACAGAAGAGTGTAGTAAGAAAATAGCAAATTGATGTCTTTTTAGGCAGCTAAACTTCCTCAATCAAAAGGTAATCATCTGCCTTGTTATCCTCAAATCTCTTCGCAACCACGACAGGGAAAAAATATGAGAGGATGACTATCTATATGTATAGGTCCATCATTTACGTCCTACACATCTATCCTTCCTTCCTTATTACATGAAAGTCATATTTGCCAAATGACAGGTTGACCTGTGACCTTATCCTTTATTTAAACAAAAATAGGGAGGTGGACGTGGCCAGTTTCTGTCTTATTTCACAAACAACTTGACCCCCACCCAACCTCTCTTTTCTATAGTTGAGTTAGCCTACTTACTACATGTCTATTCCCTTAATTAAATTGTATTTTTGATGGATGGGATGTGTCTATAGGTTGGATTGGCGTTTCCTAAGGAGGATTCCCTGTATAGCGGGATGGTGTGGGGGTGTGAGCGGCTTTCCTGGACACCCCCATCTCTTACAAAATCGGATCCCAACGCCTGGAATTCCCTGGCCCAGGACCCCTTCAGCATTGATCTCCTAATCCTGGACTACAGGAATCCAAAACTGCTTCCACTCAATGCACTCTCAATCATTAGGTAAAATCACACAGATATTAATATAAAAAAATCCATAAAAAGGTGTCCATCTATTCCAGTATTTGCAGAGCATATCCTACAAAAAGTTCGGCCTGGCTCAAAACGGACCAGTCCGGCCTTTTTATTAGCATATATATTTGTCGATCTCTTATTGTTAAATCAGCCCTCGTACGGCCCCGTACGGTCTGGTTCCTTATTTGAACCAGTATTATCCCCAGCGTCACATAGGCCCTAATCTGGAGACACTAACATCTCTCCACTTGGCTGCGTAATTCAGTTATCTATAGTAATGAGGGCGGCTTATCGTCGAGTTGGTCTGTCTGTAGTTTAATCTGCAAAGGTTCTTCCACACTGTGAAAGGTTGACGGAGCTTTTTAAAAGAGTAAAATGGGCCTTCTTAGAAAAGACTCAGTAAAATTAATTAGTTTAAGTTCATATTGATTGATTGGATTAGTTTCTTGGAAAATGGTATATGTATTAGATATATCCATTCCATCCATCCATTCACTGGTCACTTTCAAGATATTTAGAATAAAGAAAAAGGAATATACTTGCACAAAACAAAATCCTAACCAAATATTAGCATTAGCTAAATCAACATGATAATTCCGAGATTTATGTTCAATTTGAGTATAAAGCTGAACTTATATAATTAATTACGACTCGTATGTATTTGTGTTAGATGTATGAAGGACGAGAACTGTTCTTTGGTCGTGGTTGCTTGCGTAAAGAAAAAGTAAGTCTTATCATTTATTTTATTAATTTTATTATTAGGGATTTAAGGTTTTAAATAATAACTCGCTAACTATTCGTCCTTTATTCAGTGCGGTTGAAAAGAATGAATCCTCCATAAGCAATCTGTATGGATTCGGGGTTGACTGGGTAAGTCAGATAAATATCCCACTAAATTATTAGAGATTAATTAATATAATTAATTAATTAATTAATTAATTACTATTATTATAGATTGAGACAGAGAATGGTGGTGGGGTGTCTGGACCGTATTGGCAAGTCCAGTTGTCCCAAATGGAGAGGAACTTGGTGATCCCGAGAGTTAAAATATCGTCAACTAAAGCCCTACTTGTTGCACTAGATCAGTGTAAGGATATGATACAAATCACAGACTCCAACCACAAAATCCAAGTAAAGGTCCATTTAACAATAATTCCTTGGATTATTATTCCTTAACTTATAATCTATAATCCCTCTGGTCTTTCAGTTTGTAAACCGAGCTTATGAGAAGCTGTTGGGCTACAGTTGCGATGAGATCTCAGGACTGGACTTTCATGAACTGCAGACTCGGAGAGGGAGTGGCGAGACCACGACCGTTCCATTTGATACAAGTCCGGCTAGCCCGACAAGTCCGTTGGTGGGAGGAGGTTCTATGATGGCCCCTCCCTTTCATGACCACTTGTTGGGGGATATCTGTGGGGGGAAGGAGTGGGAGGGCAACTACATGTACAATCCCAAAGCCGGTGACCCCATCTTCCTCCACTCTAAAGTTTTACCCTTTGACATTAACGCTGCCAACTACCTGACCTCCACGACCGGGATCACCACCACGGTGGATCCTGCCCCCACTACTACCCGAACTAAGTCAGTTCCTAATCTTACTTTATTTAACAGTTTTAAACTTAAAGGCGTGACACACAAGGTTAGCATCCATCAATAATGGTTGTTTTTTTTGGACTGTTTGACTATATAGATCTAGTTCTACTCACTACATTTACGTGAGTGATGTTCCAAGTTCGTATGGGGAGAAGAGTTTGTCAAGTGAGGTGACGTCGAGTCAGGATGTGGGTTATCCCATGCCTAGGGGCAGTTTAAAATCCCTACGCAAGGCATCTTATGACATCAAATCCATTAGTAATAATGAATGTAAGTTTATTAGTCCCCTTCCTCCCCCCTTCCCTTGTTCACTCTCCACAGACTTTCCCCGTCAAAAGTTCCCCACACTTTGTCCCCCTTCAATCCCCTCTCCCCTTCCCTTCACTCTCCACAGACTTTCCCCTCCAAAAGTTCCCCACACTTTATCCCCCTTCAACCCCTTACCTTCACTCTCCACAGACTTTCCCCTCCAAAAGTTCCCCACACTTTATTCCCCTTCAACCCCTTACCTTCACTCTCCACAGACTTTCCCCATCAAAAGTTCCCCACACTTTATCCCTCTTCAATCCCCTCTCCCCTTCCCTTCACTCTCCACAGACTTTCCCCTCCAAAAGTTCCCCACACTTTATCATTGGGAAAGTCACAAAAGATTGAGCCTCTATAAAGAATTGTGTCTGGTTTCCCATCCCTTCTGTTAGGCCAGTTTATCCCAGATTAGTAAGTAATGAAATGAAACATACTAATGCGCTGTCCTTCCCCAATGACCTTCCCCTCGACCTGTAGACCTTCCCTTTGTATATATTAAATTGGGCGTCTCTGGCATAACCGTAGGTCAATTTGTTGGTCAACGGGAGATGCGTCCATCCTTGGCGGACATAATGGACGGTCGGGGTGGTTCAATAATGCGGAGACAAAGTCTTGCCAAACTCCATTCCCTAACAATTGAAGCTCCGATCACGAAAGTTATAAATATAATCGCAGCCGCCCAGCAGAACTGTCCCCTCTACATTGCCCAAGCTTTGGAAAAAGTGCTCGAGATCCTCCGCACAACCGAACTATACTCTCCCCAATTCTTTGAAGGGGGTAGCAAAATCCGGAGTGACGACCCCCTCACTACTGACCTCCTTGGGGCACTACTATCCGTATGTCATCTAAACCCTAAACCCATTAATAATTCAATACTCTTATCATTAAAATAAAGACTCTCATCAGGGGGGGGGTCCTATTTTCTCTATACGGTCGTTTAATTAGGAGGGTAGGTAGGCTGTTGCCTAGACTTCCACCAAATAATTCCACTACCAAAATAAATATTCTTTCTACAGTTTCATGTCTTTATTTCTTTCTGAAGAACAGAATTAGTGAGTAAATAGGATATTTATTTATCCTTTGAGGAATACCGATTAAATAATTTGTGGGAGGCCTGCCTTGTTAGTTAGTAGGGCTTAAGTTAAACCCAATGGAGTCCCCCCCTTCTTCAGAGGAAATGAACAAAGAGACGTTTATCGTAGAAGAGACAGCATTAGTTTCATCATCCGTCCGTATACTATACTTTTTTACTTACTAAACTACTCATTTAAATCATACATTTAAATTAATACCTTTCACTTTTATCCCTATAATAATGAGAAGCTTAGAAGAGGTATTTGTGGGCATTTTGGACCGTTTATTAAAAATCTATTTTGGGGAATATGTAATAATCTAACGGGGGTTTTTGACTATATTTTGTTATTTTGTGTTTGTAGCAAGGACCTCGGTTAGCCCCGATTAGCGGTCGACGGTCGTCTAATGAAGCAACCGCATCTCGTCTAGCCCCTCGTCCCTCTCTACCCGATATTGCCGAAGCTCCGTCTAATCTTCAGAAACTTTTGGAAACGGAGGAAGAGTGGGGCTTTGATGTGATCTTATTAGAACAAATCACTGAGAAACGGTAAGACTTATTCTATTCTAGAAGACCTAAATAACTAATACCTTAGTAATACCAGCAGAGTTCTAAGATCTTACGAACGAACGAACATGTTTCTTTGGAACTCTTCTAGATGTTAAGAAGAGGTTTCTCTTCTGAATATATTTTACAATAGTAGTAATTGTGTTCTGTCCCCGTAGAATGGGAAGCGCCGTGCCCGCGCCCTCTCGAAATGCCCAGGGCGTATGCCCGGCGCTGCCCTGCGCCTAAACGTTAAGTATAGGGCGCCTTAAATTTCCAGGGTATTATGCCCTGTTTTTGGGCATGCCCTGATGCCCTCGTGTCCTGGGCGCGTGGGCATGGTAAAACCCTAGTTCCCGTAGAATGGGAAGCGCCATACCCGCGCCCTATCGAAATATGCCCCGATGCTCTGGGCGTCTGCCCGGCGCTGCCCCGCGCAGAAACGTTAAGTATAGGGCGCCTTAAATTTCCACGGTATTATGCCCTGTTTTGGGCATGCCCTGATGCCCTCGTGTCCTGGGCGCGTGGACATGGTAAAACCCTAGTTCCCGTAGAATAGGAAACCTTTCATATCAAAATAAAGAGTCAATTATTCTTCTACTTTGTTCCTTGTCCCATTTCATATACTTTTTTTTAATAAAAGCGGTTGTAGGCCTTGAACAATACGTATTCTATGGATTTATTATTAATATACTCAAAGGTCCCTGTAAGACCCTCTGTTCCTAAATATCTGTACAAATCCCCATATAATTCTACGACTCATATGTAATAATAATTCTGATGAAGTTTCCACTTTCCATGTATTATTTTTAGGGATTTAGTAATGTTGTTAATATATTTTTTGATATTAGACCGTTAGTGTGGTTGGGGATGACAGTGTTTGCCAGATTTGGAGTAGCTCAAACGCTTAATATTGATGAGAAAACGCTAAGAAATTGGCTCACCCTTATCGAGGCCAATTATCATAGTACAAACGCTTATCACACATCCACCCATGCCGCTGACGTACTACAGGTTAACCTCTACATAATACCCTCTCTCTCTCTATTTCCAATAGCATTCAACTACTAACTATGACGTTATCTTTATATATTTACATAGGCAACTGCATATTTTTTGTCTACGGACAGACTGAAGAATTTTCTGGAGCCGTTGGACGAGGTTGTAAGTCTTTTAGCGGCCGTGGTCCATGACGTTGACCATCCGGGCAAAACAAGGTATCCCCTCCTTGTCCTACTTACTACCATTAACAAAAGACTGTATAGAACTCTCTAGAGATAACTGGGGATAGAATTATTATGTTTTGTTCAGACGCTTCCTCCTATTTTATATTAATCTTTGGTAAAAAATCACCAGTTTCTGTATTGTCCAAATGTAACTATACTCGAATAGCGTCCTACTAATAAATTTTTCAGTTTTTTGGGGCTCAACAAGCAATGAAAGGCAGGGGGCTTATTAAATAGTAATTAAGAGTGGACGGACACTATTCACAGGAGGGAAGTATTGGGTTCTAAAGATATCTACGGTAGTTTTTCCAAGATATGTTAGGTAGAAAGGGAAGGGTATTGTGTAAAGTTATCAGAGCCCGACAGAGATTCAAAGCTCAGCTCAAACAAAACACGCCTTCTGTGACGTTCCTTACTTAATGGGGTGTGAAGGGTGGTAAACCCGGGTAGAATTGATGTGCAGTCATGTATGTACAGCCCGGGCGTGGTTATAGACACACCCAATAAAAATACTGAATTAAATGAACTAAATTGTGATTGCAGCGCCTTCCTGATGAACTCTTCAAACGACCTGGCACTCCTGTACAATGATCTTACCGTTTTGGAATCTCACCATGCGGCATTCACGTTCAAGCTCACCCTCAGCGATCCGCGTGTAAATATATTTCAAAATCTGGACCACGAAACTTTTAAAGTGGTTCGTCAAAGCTTAATCGACATGGTCCTTGCCACAGAGATGACCAAACATTTCGAACATTTATCCAAGTTCGTCAACGTATTTACAAAGCCGTTCCTCCGGGACGACCAACCCGGCCAGTCTGATCAACTGACCCCGATAACCCCCGTCGAACCTGACATAACCACTCTCATAACCTCGGAGAATGTTGTCCTAGTAAAGCGAATGCTTATCAAATGCGCGGACGTGGGCAACCCTACAAGACCTCTTAAATTATGTGTGGAATGGGCTGGTCGGATTGCGGAAGAGTATTTTAGACAAACGGAGGAAGAGATTGCTCGGGGGTTGCCCCCAGTTATGCCCATGTTTGATCGGGCTAGTTGTTCCATACCCAAATCTCAGACTGGCTTTGTCGACTACTTTGTTGCGGACATGTATGAAGCTTGGGATGGTAAGGGGAGAGCTTATTTACCCTTTGAAACGCGACATTAAACCGTCCGCGATCATTTAAGCCACAATATTAAACATCCTTCTACTATAGATACTATTAGTCGAGGTTTGATTAACTTTTTGCCACTACCTTTCAGCATTTCTGGACCTACCGGAAGTGATTGATAACATGAAGTACAATTATGATTATTGGAAAGAGTTGGATCGGCAGGGAATCAAGGCAGCCCTCCTCAATGAGACTTATCAGGATGAGAATCCACCACCGGCCAAACCTACCACTTATACTACTTTCGAACAGTCACAACTGTAAAAAGGGGCCGAATATATATTATATCATGTTTTAACCTCTGATATATCAAATGAGACCTTGTATAGTTAGTTGTTAATTGTGTCCGGAGTGTGTAACTATCCCGAAAGAAAAGTAATTAATTAATAGTATTATATTACTGCCAAATCTCATAGTAAAAGTATACTGCAGCTGTATCGTATCTATGTATCTTTTTCATGCTGAAACCCCCGAAAGGACAGGGTAACGCGTGCACAACAAACCCTTTTTACCTTTACCTAATTAAAGAAGACAGTAGTTGTGGGAGGTTGTCAACTTTATTGGGGGAACAAATACGGTGTGTCTCTTGTGTTTCAGTCCACGTCGTTATGGTGTATTGTGTGTAGGCCAGAAAGGATTATGAAGTTGGGAAGACATAAATGTAATTAAGTTGGAATGTGGTTATCTGAAGGGATAATTTATAAAGTCTAGTCCTCGTTGGTGGATGTGTCTTGTTGAGTCATTTATTAAGGGTAGATAAATATTGTAAACTGTGGGGCTAAGTAGCGTTACGTTACGTCCGTGACCTTTCCTTTACTTTATCCATCAAACCATAAATCAGACCGTGTCCTACCTCTCTCTCCCTTTAAATCAATCAAAAACATACACCTGTATCAATTTAATTTAAAAAAAAGAAAAGGGATTCTTGTTAACTTCATAATTATTATTTACATTAAGTTAGATTAGTGTCAGTCAACCTCTGACCCTGCTGCACCTTTTCTAAGTTTTATTTTTTACATACAGAATGAGATGTCTTGATTACTGTTACAAGAACAACCCACAGAGATATAGAGAAACGTTAATTTAATTTTTATTATCACGGGTAAATTACTTCATTGTATGGTAATCGTTTATTATAATGTAATTACTGTTTAAATTTGGATAAGATGATCCGCTGACTGTGCATAGCGTCCTCTAAATGTTTATAAATGGAATAAATGGATGTTATTGAGTCTGATGGTCGCTCATTCATTATTAAGGCTTGCGAAGCAAGCAAAGCCTGTATGTGAATGCTTTGTCACTCCGTCCGTCTGTCCGAGCGATAACTTTCAAACCGTTGCACTTTTTTTTACTACTGTTTTCGGATATCGGTATATGAGGTCCCGGGACACTGGTATTGAGGATGGGTCATATCGGTCACACCCCTGTGGGGTGGGGTCAAAGGTCACAAATTCGTCACAAACCATGGTATCGTTGGAAAGGTACTAACTAGGGCATTTCAAAGCAATGATCAAAATTGTTCTGTGACACTCGGGTCAAAAGTTATGGCCTTGAAAAGGTCATAATGGGGTAGAGTAAGACTCCACTACCAAATGAAACCCACTACCACACACAACAACTTCATTCGGCCCTATTTGGGCACCCCCACTGACCTTGCGAAGGAAATATGGGGCAGTTTGAGATTATACTACCAAAACCCACAACCTCGACAACTTCATACAACCTCTAAAATTTCTCACTACTGCGCCAAACACCCCAGAATGTCTCACAATTCCCCCAAAATCACCAAATGTCTCAACTTGCCACAACCCCCCTCAAAATGTCTCACATTGCCCCCAACACCTCAAAATGTCTCACACTGCCCCCAACACCACAAATGCCTCCACTTGTCACTTGCCCCAACCGCCCAAAATGTTTCAACTTGCCCCCCCCCCCAACATCTACATCACAAAATGTTTCTATTAAGCCCCCAACACCCAAAATGTCTTAACTTACCCCCAACATCCCAAAATCGCTCAAAACACTCCTTACACCAAATGTCCCACCTTGCCCCCAAAACTGACGGTCTGTCTAACCCGTTTCCATCCCTTCGTTACGCCCGTTTACAACGGTTTATTATCTAACCACTGCACTAGCCGAGCCGCAACCTTACCTTTTCGATCCGATCCAAGCCGGTAAAACCTCCAAAAGTTAATAAAGAGCTAAGACTTGAAGATATTATATTTATTCGTATTTTATTATAATAGATTCCAAAAATCACGACCGTAATATCATCATTACTCAAATACCAAAAATTACAATTTAATTAAAAATACATCGAGTAGTAGTTGGATAAGAATATCCTAATAATAAACTACCACACTTTGTAACGAAGTTATTTCAAGAGTGCATGTAAAGCCAAACCTCACCGTGCGGAACCTCAACATTCACCCAACTAACCTACAGACATAACAAACTAGCTACAGAAACATCATTTCCACTCTTTTTTAACATTTAACGTTTTGGAAATTAGAAATAACCCAAAACTGTTTATAAATCTTCATAAAACAATAATAAATCTCTCGGCAACCTCAATCGGTATACTTAAGTACGGCGTACTCCTTCCTATTCAAACTAATTCTTCAACAATGAAAGGTTCCTTTTTATTATTTTTGTACTTTAATCAAGCAGCGTACGATCTTTCAAAGGCTGATTACCAATTTTATGTCTAATTCTATCTCCTATTTAGCAAGACTAACTAACTGTAGCGAGAATGTGATAATTTTATATCTAATAAACATTATTGAGCCAACCCAACGTTTAAAAACATAACTACAAAAAACTCTAAAGAAATAAAACCCCAGCTTTTTAAATCCTAGAAAGAAAACTATGAAATAAAGGAGGGGAATACTATAAAAACCTAAAAAAAGAGAGAGCGCAAAGGTAAAAAGAGATTAAAATAATATAGTCACTACAACGTTCAAAAACTATAAAATATAAAATTATACAGCAAGTGTAAAAACTGTAAAATAAACTCTGTCTAATTTATAAGCCATTTCTCTCAGCTAAATGGATAAAAAAGAAGAAGATAAAATACCCTATAAGGTTTTAAGAATAAAGTACACATTATTTTAAAGATGAGGATTGAATCGAACGAACACCTTCGGCACCGCGGAATTAACACTCATAAAACTAGGTACTTGTAACTATCTACTTCTTCCAACTCTAACCAACTCCACTTTGGAAAACGCTACACAAGAACTACACTTTTATACCTCTCTTTTAGCTATAAGAACCAGAAAGGGTTTCAAGTTGACTGGATTGTACGAATACGAATACGAATTGTTTGGAGAAAGTATACATGATATTAATTAGCTACGACAGGATTGACTTTGGTTTTGGTTACAAACATTCCACTATTTTAGAGGAACACACTTTCTCTGATTGCTTATTAAACAGTAGAATTAATGTGAACGAGGGATTGATTGGATGATGATAAATCATCAAGGACTAAATGAAGACCCATAAAGCACCTTTTGTAATATCCACTTTCTACCAGTAAATAGCAATAGCAATAGCATCAGGATCTCACACACATAAAAGTCCAGGATACGGTTACTCCTAGATACAAAGTCTCATCAGTTCAATATTATTACAGAAAGAAAGTCAGTTCACTTAAGGGTCCGGAGTAGTTTAGCAACGGTCACAGGTCACCCATAAGAACCCCATGTTAAAAACTACTTTTTTTCA
>JAQFZX010003712.1:0-10909 GCA_034682405.1 Hydroisotoma schaefferi | reverse complement strand
GGGTCGATCTCCTCATTGCAAAGATGACAGTATGGCCTTACATATCCTCCACATAAAACTGTCTCCTTTACATAGAAACCCTTGATACACTTGTACTTGGGCCAAAGCGCCCCTGCAGGGGCGGATTTCTTCAATTCCTACTAACTAGTGCCTGTGTAAAAAGTTCCCTGCAGGGACGGATTTCTTCAATTCCTACTAGTGCCTTTGTAAAAAGTGTTCCTCCAGAGTCCAAAGCGCCCCTGCAGGTGCCCATGTGCCCCTGCGGCCTTTGTCCGCAAAGAAATTCCAGGTCCGCCAGCATCCTTAGGTTATTTCGCATCTTAATTAATGTATTTTAACAGCTTCACTAGGTCCATTCAACATTCCATCTGATCATAAATGTTCTTGTAATATTACTTAACTGGTGACTCTAAGAATAAAGTTATGGTTTGTATAGTTATGTTTTGCGTTTGAAGTAGTCCATTTTTAAATATTATTTGGAGAAAGATAGCCTTTAAAACTTTCAAAGTTAACTCGTTAGACCAAATCTAACGACGTCAGGATGTAATCATTCTCAAATGGATAAAGGGTATATGCCTTTACCTTAAAGCTAACTGTTACTATTCAGAGCTTACCATTTTTTGCAATCGCCCTATTGCTGAATTACTGAAAAAGAAGACCAGATTTATTTTAACCCATTTCCTATCCCCTGATTTTGTTTGGCTTGTAAGAGGCCATGTTCACTTCCAACGAATGAAGTGAAAGTGACCCATTTCCTCCCAATACCGCCTCATAAATATCTCCTTCATTATCTACTTTAATTTTAATTATTTGCCGTGTTACCTAGAACTTGACAAATGGTTAACATCATAAAGAAAACATTCGTTCCGTTTCCGTTTGGATGAGATTTATTCTCCAAAGCAAAAAGAGACAAAGGGAAACATAAAATCATTACTGTGTCCTTGAACTTTTGTCATCTTTATAGTTCCTTTTGGTTGGGTCTTATGTACAAAGAAGGGACATTTTAAACCTTAGCAATATGACCTATTTCCAACAGGGACTATAATAATGTCGTTAAATAGCCTCTCGCCCAACATTTCTACTCGCAACTTGCTCAACCTTTGACCAGTCAAATTACTCTGCTCTACAATCGGATCTGGACAGAAGCCAATTGATTGTTGGATAATTTATCGTGTAGTAATAACAACAAAAAGCGTATGCTGGGATGTCAATCAAAGATAAATAACCGAATAAAAGGAAGTTAAAATGATGCTGAAGCTACTTATTATCATCGGAACGATCTGCATCACCTTTGTTTCAAGCCAAGAATATCATGGTAACTACGCAGGCAATGATGAAAAAACATCCAAAGGTTTATTTATAAAGTAAAGAGAAAGTTGATGGAAAGATGGTTGGTGAATAACTGAATATATAGTCCATGAATTATAACAAGTTTCAAAAGGATTAGGAGTACTTTAAAAACAAGAATATAACATTACGGACTGGAATGGATGTGAACAATTAACAACAAACCTATATTTTGTTTTATTTTGAAAGTGAGTCTTTGGAACACTCACGTTTCTAAGATATTTTATCATAAAATTAATAAGAAACCGTCTTTCTGCAGAATTCACTAAACCCTCATTTCTTAAATAGTAAAATATCAGAAGTAATTGAATAAAAGGGATGTTATTAGAAAGGATGTTTATTTAATGCAACTTCAACCTTGACCTTTAGCCGTGTCACCAATATTATGTTGTTGCTGTTTGTCCGAGAGTATAAGGATTGCGTAGGGAAATCTGGATCCTTGACCATGACCTATTTCGGCCAAGGATTAAAAATTCTGTTAAATAGCTCACCTCCCGACCCTTCTTTAGTCACAATTTGCTCAACCTTTGAACATCCAACTACTTTGCTGAATCAGTTATCTTATAGTGACAAATTTAACGTCTAGATTCCGAACACAAATCACAAAACCAATCATAAAAACCGAGTTAAAATGAAGCCACTTATCCTAGCAACAGTGACAGTGTGCATTATCCTTGGAGTGGCTTCAAGCGCCTTTGGTGCAAGTAAGTCACACATAAAACATTCTCTTATATCTTCATTATAATCTCCATCCTACAAACATCACTCCCGTTCCCGTTTTAGTCTTCAATAGTTAAATGGGCCCGATTTAGAGCATCCCTTTAACAACAGTCTATTTTGAATAGCATTATAATATGGATTAGCTAGGACAGGAGAGAGCATGCCAAACTCTTGGACTTAATACATGATGTTTCCTTAAATACCTTCCTGTTCATGAACTTTTAGCTGGATGGGTCGAATTTAAATAATATTACAAATGGAGGCTCAATAAACCTCAAGTTTTGAATAGTAGGTGTAGCCCATGTTTTATTTCCGGTAGAAATACAGTGTATTCTGAGTGTAGGAATATATTTCTGGTTGTAGAAGGATGTATATGGAGTGGTTGTGAAGATAAGATGATCGCAGGGGAACTAATTTGCAAACTCAATGGATTGGGAACGTTTAACGGACAGGTCAGTTTTGCTGGTTGTGGAAGGTTCACAACCAAAGTGAAGTGTTGTCCCTTGAAAAGCGGTAAGTTCCTCGTTTTCATTTAAAACTCTCCCATCAACCACTTAATTATACAAAATAATAAATATCCTAAAGTCGCGAAATGTAGCCGCGGTTAATCTATGAAAAAACTGTTTTTTTTAAATGCGGCTTTTAGTATGAGGGAGGGAAGGTCTTTAATTTTTTATTTGGTCAATTTATTCATCAAAGTAATTACAAATAATTTTTTAACCTCATTAAAATCCTCATAATCTTCAATATTATATTCACTAACATTTGGAACACTGGTTCCTTCATCCTCACCACTACTGTGCAATTGGAATCTCGTAGTTAAGAAGATTGTCCATTTCTTGGGTTAGATTAATCCCTTCGTAGTTGAATATTCCTCCTGTATGGAATCCTTTCTTTATAAATTCAGAATTCAAATCCTTCCATTATCCAATTACAATCTTTTGATAATTTTGATTCCAATTTAAATCTCTTATGATTTTCGTATTTTATATTAGATTATATAAGGTATTTACGTCGTTTTGTCCCTCGGTTTCCAACTTCCAACCATATCGAAGGCGCAGAAGAAACCTTATCCATCTTCAATGTTTGATAGATCAAATCCATGGGATATTTTTTCTAGGCTGGTGGATGGATAAGATAAGATTAAGGATAAATATGAATAATTTACTATAATAATTTTCGAAGAAGTTCCTTAAGGGTTTTTGCATTCATTCAATCCATCAGCATCTGCGGCACTTTTATCGAGGGCGGCTCATTAATTTTCTATTTTGGACGGATGTTTAAAATTGAATGCGGGCGAATGCGGCTACATTTCGTGACTTTACGGTATATTTTAATATTTAGAATGCAAGTTCACTTCAAAGTGTTATGGGCCATCTTATGGGGCAAAATTGGCATGCCGCAGTGACTTCGGGGAGGGCTATGTTCCCAGTCCCGGAGGGGAGAGTTATGCATGTAGTAGTGGATGGACATGGAATACGAAGCAATTCAAATGTTGCAACTAACTGAATACTGGATAAGCCAAGACCAAGGATCAAGGATAACGACTCCTCGCCCTCACCTCCACCACTTATCAACATCCTCATTATATTTACTATACCTAACCACAAAATAAACTATTTTTAATACTAGTACATAATACATGTTACATTTATGCCATTCCTTTTGTTCGTGTAGAAGATGTGATGGAATAGTAAAATATTTTGTCTTTTGAATTTGAATTTTATGTAAGAGTTTTTATTCATGTGTTTTTCCAGTTCAATATACAGAACATTGTTCTTCTACCACCACCACCAGTGAGTGACACAATAAGGCCATTAGGGCTGTTAATATTGTTATAAAATAAACTAAAAATAAATTCTTGTCTCGTATATAATATCTCTTTACTCAAAGAATAGGTAGTCGGGTGTGGGATTGATTGGATCGGATTCGGACAGTTGCATAATGTCATTGTCACTAAGTAAAGGAGATGTTAGGACATTGGATAAAGACAAAACTCATAACTCAGCCTTAAAAACTCTCAACATTAAATTCGCCCACACCCATTCTTATTTTCACATGAGTTTGACCTCTAATTTGCCATGATTGAACTATGAATAACTTAATATTTATACGCAAGAAATACACCTGCAATTTACAGAGTTGACGACTTTCAATGAGTTTAAAAAACATTTCATCCTTATAAAAGATGCTCGTGCACACATATTTAGCAAAAGGACAGTTCCATAATTTAAGTCTAATTAAATGGACAAGCTATTCAAAACTTTTGTTAAAAAAGGCTTAAAGTTTAAAGTAATAAACTAGCAGGGAAGAAAGTAATTATTGATGAAAAAGGGCATGTTAGCAGAAAGCATTTCTTGATCCTTGAACTTAACTTTGGGTACGTAACGTAACGTAAGGTAACTTAACGATGATGACTTTCTGTACAGTATTTGGAGTTGTAACAGGGAAGGTAAATGGTAGGTTAACCTGGTTATGTAGGTGGATGGGGGGAGTCGGATGGAGGAGGTTGACGGGTGCGTGAGGTGAGAGTGTGCTTATCCCGAATGTGCCAATATCTTTCCAATTTGCTCTTACATTCCATTCCACAGATTTCACAACGGGTACTGGAAGGTCTCTCCTTCCTTGGCTTCTTATCCACCTTCCGTTTATCATCCCCCCTTTCCGGTTTGGGTTCAGCTAGCTTTTCAGACTTTGTTGTCAGTTCGGGATCATTTTTAATTGAGAGTGAGTTCTTTGCCTTCGGATTATCCCCCTTTTTCCTTCCAGGTTTCGGCTTATCTTCCATTTGGTCCAGTTTCTCGGGAACGGGTCGCTTTGGTTTTTCTTTCTGCGGCAACGTAGGCTTACTTTCAATCTGCGACAATGTTTCTTTCGCCTTCAACTTCTTTCCCAGTTTCGGCTTATCTTCCACATGGTCCAGTTTCTTGGGAACGGGTCGTTTTGGTTTTTCTTTCTGCGGCAACATAGGCTTACTTTCAATCTGTGACAATGTTTCTTTCGCTTTCATCTTCTTTCCCAGTTTCGGCTTATCTTCCACTTGGTCCAGTTTCTTGGGAACGGGTCGTTTTGGTTTTTGCTTCTGCGGCAACAAAGGCTTACTTTCAATCTGCGTCAATGTTTCTTTCGCTTTCAACTTCTTTCCCTGTTTCGGCTTATCTTCTATTTGGTCCAGTTTCTCGGGAACGGGTCGTTTTGGTTTTTGCTTCTGCGGCAACATAGGCTTACTTTCAATCTGCGACAATGTTTCTTTCGCTTTCAGTTTCTTTCCCAGTTTCGGCTTATCTTCCACTTGGTCCAGTTTCTCGGGAACGGGTCGTTTTGGTTTTTGCTTCTGCGGCAACATAGGCTTACTTTCAATCTGTGATAATGTTTTCTTCGCCTTCAACTTCTTTCCCAGTTTCGGCTTATCTTCAATGTTAATCTTTTTACCCAATGTTGACCCTAGTGACTTCTTTTCTGGATTAAGCTTATCTTGGATGTCAGCCGCTTTACCCCCTTTTGATTCCTCAGCTGACTTCTTGTCCATTTTAGCTTTAATTTTCAACCCACCTACGGATTTGGTTTTTATCGTTTGTGACTTTATCCTTGGAGTTGGATTCACCTCTTTCGACGCATTTGACTTTCGTCCCACTGGAGCCTTCTTTTTTTCCGACTTAAGAAGCTGGCTTTCTGAGAGTTGTGGGGATAGTAGAGCTTGTTTAAAGGGTACGATGGAACTTCTCACCGGCCCAACGTTTGTGTAATCGTGTCTAATAATCACTCCAGACCGATTCTCTGGCGGTTTCCTAACCGAAACTACCTCATTGAGGCTGAGATTGGGATAGAGCTGGACCCTCTCTCGGTGGCTACCTTTTGGAACAACAGAGGACGGTAAGTAGTAGAGGTTTTTCGACGAGGAGACTACTCCTGGAGGTTTGTGGCCGGAGGGACCCGACATCATGGATTCCAGTACAGGCGGTGATCGAGGAGAGGAGAGGTCAGAGCCTTGACTGTACTCCACCAACGGGGAATTCAGTGTCAGTTTAGGAGGACTGGTGGGTGACAAGATATTGGGAGACAGCCATTCACCTCTGCGTCCCCCTTCCGCACCCTCCTTTTGATTATCTGTAACGGAAAGAGTGGGTGAACTGGATTCTGGAGGTCTGGTGAGGAAATTAAAAGGTGTGTTTAGGTTTGGGAGAGTAATTGGAAGCTCTCGTGGTGAATCCTCTTCCTCGGATTGTCCAACACACTCATCCATACAATCCTCAACGTCTTCTTCTTTAACATTCACAACTAATGGAGTGAGAGGAAGGATGGGAGTTGGGTTATCATCAACTGGGCTAAGTTCTTCTGCACCAACTACTACTTCAGTCTTTACAAGACAGGCTTCCACAGGTCGACGCTGTCTTCGGGGTACCTCACAAGGTGAGGGGGGTTTGTTATTGGGAGGATTACTGCGTAAGAATGAGACTGGTCGTTCCCCCCAAAGGGAGAGTGGGGGCATCAGTTCATCTATCTGTTTCAACCCATCCGTGTAATCGGAAGAGAGGAGGTAACCTGGTACTACGGGAGCTCTCCCTTCACCTTCCCTCTCCGGCCTCTCCCCTCCAACCTCACTTTCTTTTTTATAAATATTAGCACATTTTAGTATAAGTTGAATGGGATGGTCTGATTGAGTAAATGGAGGAGGAAAAGCAGTCAGTTCCGTCTCGTTCACTTCTGAAATCCAATCCTCGTGATCCTCTTGTTCAATGGAATGGACTGGTTGGTTTGGAGTCAGGTCTGGAGTCTTCCTTACTTTGTGAGGGAACAAGGCTTCGGGGTAGTCCATGCTCCCGTCCCCTTTAGCCCTCTGGCACACATACTCTTTCGAAACTGAACTAGGATCTGGAACTGTAGGTGAAGAAGCGGGTAGAGCCTTTTCTACTACTACCGGGGTTCCAAGATTTTCAGGGGGTGCAACTTCTATATCGGGGGTTTCAAGATATTCCGGCGGTTTGACTTCTACTTTTACGGGGTTTCTAAGACATTCCGGGGGTCCGGCTTCTACTATTTCGGCGGTTCCAAGACATTCAGGGGATCCGGCTTCTACTATTTCGGCGGTTCCAAGACATTCAGGGGATCCGGCTTCTACTATTTCGGCGGTTCCAAGACATTCAGGGGGTCCGGCTTCTACTATTTCGGCGATTCCAAGATATTTAGGGGGTCCGGCTTCTACTATTTCAGCGGTTCCAAGACATTCAGTGGGTCCGGCTCCTACTATTTCGGTGGTTCCAAGACATTTCGGGGGTCCGGCTTCTACTATTTCAGCGGTTTCAAGACATTTCGGGGGTCCGGCTTCTACTATTTCGGCGGTTCCAAGACATTCAGGGGGTCCGGCTTCTACTATTTCAGCGGTTCCAAGACATTCAGGGGGTCCGGCGTCTACTATTTCGGTGGTTCCAAGACATTCAGGGGGTCCGGCTTCTACTATTTCGGTGGTTCCAAGACATTCCGGGGGTCCGGCTTCTACTATTTCGGTGGTTCCAAGACATTCAGGGGGTACTATTACAATGGCTGGGTGTGTGACTTCTGGTTCTATGTCACTTGCTGAGAGTTTGGCATCTACCACTTCTGGGGGTGTGACTTCTGGTTCTACGTCACTTGCTGAGAGTTTGGCATCTACCACTTCTGGGGGTGTGACTTCTGGTTCTACGTCACTTCCTGAGAACCCCGATTCTACCATTTCTGGGGGTGTGACTTGCGGTTCTACGTCGCTTGCTGAGAGCGCCGATTCTACCATTGCTAGGGGTGTGACTTCGGGTTTTATGTCACTTCCTGACAGCCCCGATTCTACTATTTCTGGGGGTGTGACTTCTGATTTTACGTCACTTCCTGTGAGTTCGACATCTACCACTTCTGGAGGTGTGACTTCTGGTTCTACATCGGTTCCTGAGAGCTCCGATTCTACCATTGCTGGAAGTGTGACTTCTGGTTCTACCTCACTTCCTGAGAGCGCCGTTTCTGCTGCTAGGGGTGTGACTTCGGGGTTTATGTCATTTGCTGCGAGTTCAGCATCTACTACTTCTGGGGGTGTGACTTCTGGTTTTATGTCACTTCCTAAGAACGCCGAATCTACCATTGCTGGAAATGTGACTTCTGGTTCGACGTCACTACCTGAGAGCGCCGATTCTGCCATTGCTAGGTGTGTGACTTCTGGTTCTACGTCACTTGCTGAGAGTTTGGCATCTACCACTTCTGTGGTTGTGACTTCTTTTTCTACCTTACTTCCTGAGAGCGCCGATTCTGCCGCTAGGGGTGTGATCTCGGGTTTTATATCACTTACTGCGAGGGCAGCTTTTACTTTTTCTGGGGGTGAGACTTCTGGTTTTATGTCACTTCCTGAGAACGCCGATTCTGTCGCTAGGTGTGTGACTTCTGGTTCTACGTCACTTTCTGAGAGTGCCGATTCTACCATTGTTGAGGGTGTGACTTCTGCTTCAACGTCAGTTCCTGTGAGCACCGATTCTACCATTGCTGGGGGTGTGACTTTGGGTTCTACGTCACTTCCTGACAGCGCCGATACTACCATTGCTGGGAGTGTGACTTCGGGTTTTATGCCACTTGCTGAGAGTTCAGCATCTACCACTTCTGGGGGTGTGACTTCTGGTTCTACGTCACTTCCTAAAAATCCCGGTTCTATCATTGTTGGGGGTGTGACTTCTGGTTCTACGTCACTTCCTGAGAGCGCCGATTCTGCCATTGTTGGGAGTATGACTTCTGGTTCTACGTCACTTCCTGAGAGCGCCGATACTACCATTGTTGGGAGTATGACTTCTGGTTCTACGACACTTCCTGAGAACGCCGATACTACCAATGCTGGGAGTGTTCCTTCGGGTTTTATGTCACTTGCTGCGAGTTCAGCATCTACTCCGTCTCGGGGTGTGACTTCCGGTTCTACGTCACTTCCTGAGAGCGCCGATACTACCATTTCTGGGAGTGTGACTTCTAGTTCTACGTCACTTCCTAAGAGCGCCGATTGTGCCATTGCTAGGGGTGTGACTTCGGGTTTTATATCACTTGCTCCGAGTTCAGCATCTACTCCGTCTGGGGGTGTGACTGCGGGTTTTATGTCACTTGCTGCGAGTTCAGCATCTACTCCGTCTGGGGGTGTGACTTCGGGTTTTATGTCACTTGCTGCGAGTTCAGCATCTAATACTTCTCGGGGTGTGATTCCTGGTTTTATGTCACTTGCTGAGAGTTCAGCATCTACTCCGTCTGGGGGTGTGACTTCTGGTTTTATGTAACTTGCTGAGAGTTCAACAGCTACTCCGTCTGGGGTTGGAAGGCCCTTATTGGTGTTATTCTTACGCCGCTGTGTTGAATCTTCCTTATTTCTTGAGTTAGGTGGCTTTTTGTCTACTTTAGCCTGACTGAGTGTATTAGTGTTAGTTGGAGATGGAACATGCATCAGAGGCCCTACTTCTGGCTCCTCCTCATAGAAATCGTCTTCATTGTAAGTTACTCTAACTTTTTTCCTGGTCAGTCGACGAAACTCGTCCAAGACAACTGGAGTTTTAAAGGGATTATTAACCTTATCTTCAGAAACAGGTCCATCCTCTTCTAATCCTTCGTCTTTTCCGCTTGGAATCGTATTCCCTTCCTCCTCTTTGGGCACTTCGCCGTTGGGTGAAATAGCCGGCCGATCTTTTGCACTTCCATCGTGGTACCTAGTAAAATTATACAGAGTTTGTATATGTTTGGCTTTCGCTGGAATATATCAAATTATAACCTTGTGGGACTGACTAACCTCTTGTAATGTGTTTTTAGGCTATTAACACAGGTGAAAGCTAAACTGCAGTGGACGCATGGGAAAGGTCGATTCTCTGAGGAAGCATTCAGATGCATCGTAATAATATGACTTTCAGCTGAAAACGACGTGGAGAACTTGTGACAGCAAATCGGACAAATGGGCTCTTTAGCCACAATCCCGTCATTTCCTCGGAGAATAGCCTTGGCCTCTTTCATTCTTGCAGCGTAGACCAGAGGTGGGAGTCTTCCTTTCGGCCCTCTATATCCCGGTGGTGTTCCCTTATCTGGCTTCTTCACCCTTTTTCTAACCACAGACTGGGTCCGTTTTTCTGGACCATTACTGACCGTCGGGTTTGGGTCAGGCTCCTTGACTCTCTCTCTAGATGACTTATCCACAGACTGAGTCCGTTTTTCTCGACCATTAGGGACGGTCGGGCGGGTCGGGCTTCGATCTTCCAGTCCATGATTTCTAATTTCAACAAAAGAAAGATAATTAACTAAAGACCAATAATTATAAAAACTTCTCGATTCTCTAGCAACCTGATTCAAAAGTTACTGCAGATTGTAAATCAATTATGCTGAACGGGATGAACTACACACACAAGCATATAATAACCATGCTTCCTATCCTTAAACATCTGCTCGGGAGTGTCAAGCATTTAGCGTAAAAAGTAAAACTAAAAACTATTCAACATCATAAAACGTACGTTTTTTCGTGGCGGTTGAGGTAGTGAAAATGAGTAAAAGACTGGGGACAGAGTTTGCAGGGGAAGGGCCGTTTGGCGGCAGAAGAGGGAAGATGCATGCCTATCACATGTTTCATTAAGTTCTGGTTACTTTTGTACGGCTGTCCACAAATGGGACAGTTGCAGTTGAGATGGGTGTGCCCGTACTTCTCTCTTAGCAGTGCGCGAGCTTCAATAACTTTTATACTGTATTCTGTCGGTCGTGGTTTCTCGTCCACCTCCACCTCTTCTTCCTTCACCTCTTCCACCTCCACCAAAACTGGGCCTTCCTTTCCGCTCTGTCCACACTGGGTGTTCCGCATATGAACCTTGACTCCGAA